>JAOTOM010001988.1:0-86653 GCA_034440615.1 Ashinkailepas kermadecensis | reverse complement strand
CCTGGTCCGACACGGTGGATCCAACACCACCCGGCTGCGGTGTGATTGGCTCTCGTGTCTCCCTGGTCCGACACGGTGGATCCAATACCACCCGGCTGCGGTGTGATTGGCTCTCGTGTCTCCCTGGTCCGACACGGTGGATCCAACACCACCCGGCTGCGGTGTGATTGGCTCTCGTGTCTCCCTGGTCCGACACGGTGGATCCAACACCACCCGGCTGCGGTGTGATTGGCTCTCGTGTCTCCCTGGTCCGACACGGTGGATCCAACACCACCCGGCTGCGGTGTGATTGGCTCTCGTGTCTCCCTGGTCCGACACGGTGGATCCAATACCACCCGGCTGCGGTGTGATTGGCTCTCGTGTCTCCCAGGTCCGACACGGTGGATCCAACACCACCCGGCTGCGGTGTGATTGGCTCTCGTGTCTCCCTGGTCCGACACGGTGGATCCAACACCACCCGGCTGCGGTGTGATTGGCTCTCGTGTCTGCCTGGTCCGACACGGTGGATCCAATACCACCCGGCTGCGGTGTGATTGGCTCTCGTGTCTCCCTGGTCCGACACGGTGGATCCAACACCACCCGGCTGCGGTGTGATTGGCTCTCGTGTCTCCCTGGTCCGACACGGTGGTTCCAATACCACCCGGCTGCGGTGTGATTGGCTCCCGTGTCTCCCTGGTCCGACACGGTGGATCCAATACCACCCGGCTGCGGTGTGATTTTGCTCGGCGCGCTAGGCATCGCCGGCATGCTTCGACGCCAGCTAGGGGCGGGCCATTGTTGCGGCTTTAATTACGTGCCGGTACGGTTCGACACCACTAAAAGGGGCGGGGCATTGTCCAAGCTTTAATTACGCGCCAGTTAAAGGCGAGGCATTGTCGACGCTTTGATTACGATCAGGACGAAACGCGAGCGAGTCTTCTCCGGTGCTGATACGAAAAGAAAGCCGTTTTGGCCACTCTACCCGGCCGGTTCCAACCAGGGACGGATGCAGTTCTCGTGGGGAAAGCTTCTTCGAGGGTGTCCCTTTAGCTGACAATTCGTGGGGTGGGAAGGGACAGGGAGTGCACACTCGAGGATACTGGAAGGGTATCTTTTCCTCCCAAGAGGACGCCTCTGGCTACAACTATCCGTTGAGAGGTGAGGGGGCGGGGGGGAGGATGCATTCGAGCCTTTCCGGAGAGTTACCTTTTCCCGGTCAGAGGGCGCTACTTTTCCATGGGGAGGGGTGCTTTCCCAGTACCCTTTCTGTATCCGTTCCTGGTTCCAACCAAACTGTTGCTCCGATCCAAGTTTTTCGGACTCAAGCCCAGGTGAAAGCAGGTCAAGGTCAGCTTTCGGCGTTGCCATGAACTTGCTGACAGGGAATCTGCCGATTGGCTTAGAGTTATTTGAACCCAACCAATGGGATGTATGCAGCAAGTGTTGCCAGGTCGCTAATGAGGATGTCGGTGAAAGAGAAACTGCAGGGTCAGCAGGTGTCATGGTCGCACCCGAAGTTGGTGTGAACGAGGACAACAACACTGGCATGGACTGACATATCATGAACAAGTGAGTAAAATCGGCCGCCCGAGTGCCTTGAAAAAATCGAATGTGCTATTAGATATTGTGTCACTTGTAATGAGATGTGCAATGGCTAATTGAAAGCAAACAACTAATCGCACCACCCAAGTCTCGTTTGCATCGTTTATGCACCAATTGGATATAAGACGCTAATGGGTACAGCCTGTCGATGGCAGCTGATCGTGGTGGAGCTTACTGCTTATTGGCTTAGCGGCAACGCCGCAAGTTCCAGTGAACAGCCCTGCTATAGAATCGATGGGTGACTGATGGCAGGTTCTACAATGCGTATTTCTGGCCTCCCAACAACACCGATATCAGCCAGCTGCGCAGCGCAGCTGTTGTTAGTGGTTTCCTGTGTATTTGCACATGCCTGACGAGTCATCTACCCTCGAGTGGAAAGTATGGCGACCCTGTTTTCTTCGCCGCGGAGGGGAACATAGCTCGACACGCCTCACAATCGCAGGGATCGCGCCCGTCCCCGGCTGGATCTCGACGCCCGGCACCCGGCCAGAGCGCACAATGTGCCCCACAGCAAACACGCTCACCCAGTCTCGGCGCAGGTGTGCACGACCAGCCCACAAGACGCCCGGTCACTAGTGGTGCTGACGTTTCACGCGCCGCCCAGCACCGGCGCCGCCCGGTGTTTTCTGGACAGTGTGTGGTGGCTGGTGAGGGCCCGTTGGCAACGTCGCGTTACATTTCGCCCAAGCGGTCGTGCACCGTATTTTTGGAGCCGGCCGTGTCATGCCGCGACTGTAGAGGTGCGGCGCTATTGCCCGGAATACATGAGCAGCGATACTCCCGACTGCTATATGACCTGTGCAGTCGATGCGCCCCTAAACCACACGATACTTCCGACTACGATGCGGTTAGGAATTCGTTCGAAAAGTTAAACTTTTCGGATGTTTCTATATGTCAGAGTACATCCAGAAGGGCAACATGTTCGTACGTTTTCCTAAGTGCATCGTGTTGGGAAGTTCGCTGCTCATATAAATGGAGTATATGTGACCTAGTTGTCGAGGAGCTTCAATGCGGACCATTGGCTTCAACTGGTGGGTGAGCCAATATCGGCGACTATCTAGTCCGGTGGCTGTGGTCATCAGGAGGTCAGTAGCGACTGCCTGGTCCGGTGGCTGTGGTCATCAGGAGGTCAGTAGCGACTGTCTGGTCCGGTGGCTGTGGTCATCAGGAGGTCAGTAGCGACTGCCTGGTCCGGTGGCTGTAGTCATCAGGAGGTCAGTAGCGACTGCCTGGTCCGGTGGCTGTGGTCATCAGGAGGTCAGTAGCGACTGCCTGGTCCGGTGGCTGTGGTCATCAGGAGGTCAGTAGCGACTGCCTGGTCCGGTGGCTGTGGTCATCAGGAGGTCAGTAGCGACTGCCTGGTCCGGTGGCTGTGGTCATCAGGTCAGTAGCGACTGCCTGGTCCGGTGGCTGTGGTCATCAGGTCAGTAGCGACTGCCCGGTCCGGTGGCTGTGGTCATCAGGTCAGTAGCGACTGCCTGGTCCGGTGGCTGTGGTCATCAGGAGGTCAGTAGCGACTGCCTGGTCCGGTGGCTGTGGTCACCAGATCCGCGATCGCAAGATTGTGGGTTCGAATCTCACAGCCGACGGCATTTACCGAGTCTACCCGCGACCAATCGGCGTGAGAGGTTGGCAACGCTACGTGACCCAGCGGTTGAATGCGTCGTAAAAGAATCCAAGGTCCATCATCAGATCCGTAGTAATCCTTAATCGCAAATGGTGAAAGATTCTAGCCCTCTGTCGGTAGCACATGGTGTGGTGCTGGGCTCCATCTTGGGCTCGGTCGTGCTCCTAATATTCTCCAATGACCTCCCACACGGTAAGATTGTTATGCGTGCCGATGATGTGCAGTTCCTCGACTCCGGGAAGCGAAACGAAATCACAGCCATTAGCCAACGATTGAGTATATCACTGGCGGTCGCTTTTAACTGCTTCAGTCAAAATCGACTAACAGTAAATCCCTCCAAAACTGAGACGGTTCTCCAATCTTCTAGATGGAATGAAATATGTTGGATTTTCTCAGTCTTGGACCAGAGTGTATAATTTTGGGCAAGCCAAATATGGAGTGATAACAATTTCAAATATGGTGTATACCCTAGAAATAAAAAAGAGAGTACACATTTCCTAAAATACAGTGGATGTTTCGTCTTTCCTAACTCAAAGCCTTTGGCATTATTTTGCTCACAACCTGAAAAGTACATTTGCATAGAACACAAGTGGTTCCATCATCTAAGTCACCTTCATAAACATGGTACTCCAAAATACCAGCCCATAATTTTCTTGGTGCTGTTAGCAGCAAGAATCTTGCAAGATTTGTCCACAGCCAGCTGAGAAGTTTGGGTATTATTCATATAAACTAACAACAAGGCAAGTTTATACACATTTTACTGTATTTTTATGCTTTAAGGTGCAACAAGACAATTTTATACATTTTCCTCCATGAAGCAAGCAAATGAGTTAGGTTTGGTTAGGTTAGGTTTGTTCAGTTTTAGTTGGAAAATTTTGGATTCTTTTAAAATTAAGTTATTTTTTTCTTAAAAGCAGCTAATGTTAGGTCAGGTTAGGTTTGTTAGGTTTTAAATTGAAAAATTTTTCAAAAAAATTTCTTTGCATTTTTTAATACTTTTTTTTCCAAGGGAGTTAGGCTAGGTTATGTTGCATATATTTTATTTTTAAACATTTCTTTTTATGCCATCTACATAACTCATAGCCCATTATTGGTGTTATTTTGCTTCAATCTGAGAAGTAAGCATTTCACAAAATAGTGCTCCCATCATCTTAGTCACATTGGAAACATTCATTTGAAGAAATGCCAAGATTTCATAAAACACCTTAAAACACAAATTTACATATTTTACCTCCATGAAGCATACAAAAAGGGGTAAAGTTTGGTTAGTTGTTAGGTAGCTTTGATAGTTTTATAAAAACGTGGGAAATTTTCAAAATTCTTTTTCAAAAACATTTCAGGCTATCATATGTTGGGTCTTTCCTTTTAAATTTAAAACAAATTTTTAAATTTTTAGAAAAAAAATGTATGCATGGAAGGTTATGGGAGGTAAGTTAGGCTATGCCCATCTTCTTTTGTTATTGTAACACTACTTTTAAGCTATATTATAATTACCCAACTTCAACCTTTTTTGGGTTTATTTTCCTCGCAAGTAAAACATGCATTTGCAAGACATGTCAAATCATGTTCAGCACATTCATAAACATTGCATTAAAAAACAAATCCAGAATAGAACTACACACCAGATTTTCTTTAATCAACCAACAAAAACCAAAAACAATGACCCAACCCCTCACCTATAAACCAATGAAGAAGTAACCAAGTAACCAACGCAGCAAATAATTTGGAAATTTGGTTAATGGTATTTAGTCGGCGATATGGACAATTTCACAGCACACGCCTGTGGAGTTCTCTGTGCGTCTGGGCAAGTTGGAAATAGTACCCACGAAGTCTGCGAAATTACTTGGTGCGAAACTTGACACACCTGTCCTGGGATGTGCATGTATCTACTGTTGTGCGTCTGTGTAACCGCATACTTATTGGATTTGCTAGAATGGTTCATACGTTTTCTCACGTTACGAGACGGGTGCTAATTGAGGTACTCGTGTTCCCTCACAACATATATTGTGTGCTTGTATGGGGAAGCCGTGGCAAAGCCCAGAAATTGCGCATTCAAAAATGATTCAACATAGATGCAAGGATTGTCGCCGGCTTGCACTACGGGGATAATGTGTCGTCTTCGTTGAAATAACTAGGATGGCTCACATTTGAGAACTTCATATCCAAGGCTCACTCAATTTTCAAAATTATGAATGAGTTCACTGGCTCAGAACTCATTCGCAGTCAACTGAACTGTCGCTCAATTGCATCGCAACGGAGCACCAGGACCACGGCTAACGGTGAGCTCCGGGTACCACGATGCCGCACAGAATTCGCGCGCCGCTGCTTCGTACCGCGAGCTTGCCGGACGTGGAACAATCTGCCTCCAGATGTGAGGAACTCAGGTGGCCACAATGTCTTCAGACGGAGGCTTCCGGCCATGCTGCGCATGTCCGGGCTCTAACCTCCGGCCTCCGGAACATCGCCTTCGTCAACGCCGTGATGCCACTCATTGTCGTGCATGCTCGTGATGATGGTTTGTGCTGCACAGTAGTGCACTACTGCAACGGAAACTGAACAACCCTTTTCGGGAGGATCCGAAATACATTGCATTACAAACCATTACAAGATCGTCAGTCGTCACCTTCGTCAATCAGAGGTGCTGACAGATGGCCGGTCAGGCCGGTCTCTCAGGGCCGGTCAGGGTATCAGTCAGGGTATCTCAGGGCCGGTCAGGGTATCAGTTAGTGCATCTCAGGGCCGGTCAGGGTATCAGTCAGGGTATCTCAGGGCCGGTCAGGGTATCAGTCAGAGTATCTCAGGGCCGGTCAGGGTCCACCCTCACTTGCGATATCAGCGGGTGGGAGGCGTTTTTCTCTGGCGTCTGTCGGGGTCAACCGGTCAAGTGTCGGAGCTGAAGGAGAGGGGGGAGGGGGTGCACTCGCGGCCCGATATTTCGACTGCCTGTCGTTCTTGTGTCTTCCATCTGTCACTTTCGGCGCCTAAACTAAGAACGGTGATGGCGGTTTGATGAAACGGACTGCAAGATCTCAGACAGCTGCCAGTTCTGCCACTGTTACGTGCAAATGATCGGTAGTTTCTGGCAGGCGTTTGAACTCGCTTCGGCTACCAGCCGTGCCCACAGGCTGGTGAAGTTCATTGAAACGCTGAACACAGGAAACCCTGGACAGGTTGACGTCATTGTTTGAAATTGGAAAAGTTGTAGCATGAAATGGCAGTATGATTTTTATATATCGTAATTGCATTTGAGGACATTTTTACTGGTGAATTTGTGCGTACGTCGCTGCCACATCAACTACCAACCACCACGAACCATCAGCACGTTTCACTTATCGTGTTCATGACTGTTGTTGTATGACTGATGTTGTAAAAAGCTCCAACCAGCTCCAACCAGCTCCAACCTTGCGACGGAGCCGATCTCTCCATCGCAGGGTTCTCTCGTCACCCGACTGTGGGCTGAGTCACCATGGGTATGCTGTAGCTGTAGCCCAGATCGGCTGCCAGCTTATTGAGCGGTGGTTTTGGTTGTTTGGCCTTTTCAATACTGCTAAAGTGCGTTCTTGTTGTGCGTTTCGCACGGCAGAGATACATTATTCGTGAAGTGTGGTGGAATATACCACTTCCTGTACACCGATAAGACATCATTCCCAAGGAAGCATCGACACTGCTTCTTGATGTGTGGTGATGAAATTTCTGTGCCTCGCTTCTAGCAGAATATCGTGTGAAGTATCATGCTTGCGCTCACCATTACGGATTGTGACGCACAAACATCTCGCAGCACAATTCCATTCAAGGGTTTATCCGTGATGTCGTCTGTTGTGCAATGTCATGTGTTCATAGTGTGGTATCGTTAATATAGACCGTTGATATGTATTTCATAATCGTTAATATAGCTATCCCTGTGTCTGGTGTCTCCCAAAATGAACTAGAAACGTACATTTATAAGTAATCTATTGTCTCAAAATTGAGTTTGAAGTACTCGACAACGTGTTAAGGAATACAGTTTCCATATAGAACTTACGCATCATACTGCGCCAGTTTCGACATCTCACACCTAACGAAAAGCCAGTATTTTAACACTGTTGCACGGCATCTGCCGTTGTTTCAATTCGGAACATTTCCATTGGCCACGAACTTTTGAGCGATGTTCAATATACATTTTTGTGGGATGGCGGTTTTCTGACCTTAAAAAGGTTTCCACTTACGCTCATACGGAACGACAGATTTGGTTTCGAGGTATAACTGGACAATTTGTGAGTTTCGATCCGGCGCCTGCGGCAACGTCATGCATTTTGGCGATCGTTGCATTCGAGCAAAATGGTATTTATTCAGGTCTTAGAAAATATCACGCAAACTACACTCGTTCACTAATGTGACAACCGGTATGTAAATATTGCATGTCCCAGACCGCTGCAGTGACGAATGTTGCTCGGATGACACCACTGTTGCCCCAGACACCTGCAGTGACGAATGTTGCTCGGATGACACCACTGTTGCCCCAGACAGCTGCAGTGACGAATGTTGCTCGGATGACACCACTGTTGCCCCAGACAGCTGCAGTGACGAATGTTGCTCGGATGACACCACTGTTGCCCCAGACAGCTGCAGTGACGAATGTTGCTCGGATGACACCACTGTTGCCCCGGACAGCTGCAGTGACGAATGTTGCTCGCATGACACCACTGTTGTCCCAGACAGCTGCAGTGACGAATGTTGCTCGCATGACACCACTGTTGTCCCAGACAGCTGCAGTGACGAATGTTGCTCGCATGACACCACTGTTGTCCCAGACAGCTGCAGTGACGAATGTTGCTCGCATGACACCACTGTTGTCCCAGACAGCTGCAGTGACGAATGTTGCTCGCATGACACCACTGTTGTCCCAGACTGCTGCAGTGACGAATGTTGCTCGCATGACACCACTGTTGTCCCAGACAGCTGCAGTGACGAATGTTGCTCGCATGACACCACTGTTGTCCCAGACAGCTGCAGTGACGAATGTTGCTCGCATGACACCACTGTTGCCCCAGACAGCTGCAGTGACGAATGTTGCTCGCATGACACCACTGTTGCCCCAGACAGCTGCAGTGACGAATGTTGCTCGCATGACACCACTGTTGTCCCAGACAGCTGCAGTGACGAATGTTGCTCGCATGACACCACTGTTGTCCCAGACAGCTGCAGTGACGAATGTTGCTCGCATGACACCACTGTTGCCCCAGACAGCTGCAGTGACGAATGTTGCTCGCATGACACCACTGTTGTCCCAGACAGCTGCAGTGACGAATGTTGCTCGGATGACACCACTGTTGTCCCAGACAGCTGCAGTGACGAATGTTGCTCGCATGACACCACTGTTGTCCCAGACAGCTGCAGTGACGAATGTTGCTCGGATGACACCACTGTTGCCCCAGACAGCTGCAGTGACGAATGTTGCTCGGATGACACCACTGTTGCCCCAGACAGCTGCAGTGACGAATGTTGCTCGGATGACACCACTGTTGCCCCAGACAGCTGCAGTGACGAATGTTGCTCGCATGACACCACTGTTGTCCCAGACAGCTGCAGTGACGAATGTTGCTCGGATGACACCACTGTTGCCCCGGACAGCTGCAGTGACGAATGTTGCTCGGATGACACCACTGTTGCCCCAGACAGCTGCAGTGACGAATGTTGCTCGGATGACACCACTGTTGCCCCAGACAGCTGCAGTGACGAATGTTGCTCGGATGACACCACTGTTGCCCCAGACAGCTGCAGTGACGAATGTTGCTCGCATGACACCACTGTTGTCCCAGACAGCTGCAGTGACGAATGTTGCTCGCATGACACCACTGTTGTCCCAGACAGCTGCAGTGACGAATGTTGCTCGCATGACACCACTGTTGTCCCAGACAGCTGCAGTGACGAATGTTGCTCGGATGACACCACTGTTGCCCCAGACAGCTGCAGTGACGAATGTTGCTCGCATGACACCACTGTTGTCCCAGACAGCTGCAGTGACGAATGTTGCTCGCATGACACCACTGTTGTCCCAGACAGCTGCAGTGACGAATGTTGCTCGGATGACACCACTGTTGCCCCAGACAGCTGCAGTGACGAATGTTGCTCGGATGACACCACTGTTGCCCCAGACAGCTGCAGTGACGAATGTTGCTCGGATGACACCACTGTTGCCCCGGACAGCTGCAGTGACGAATGTTGCTCGGATGACACCACTGTTGCCCCAGACAGCTGCAGTGACGAATGTTGCTCGGATGACACCACTGTTGCCCCAGACAGCTGCAGTGACGAATGTTGCTCGCATGACACCACTGTTGTCCCAGACAGCTGCAGTGACGAATGTTGCTCGCATGACACCACTGTTGTCCCAGACAGCTGCAGTGACGAATGTTGCTCGGATGACACCACTGTTGCCCCAGACAGCTGCAGTGACGAATGTTGCTCGCATGACACCACTGTTGCCCCAGACAGCTGCAGTGACGAATGTTGCTCGCATGACACCACTGTTGCCCCAGACAGCTGCAGTGACGAATGTTGCTCGCATGACACCACTGTTGCCCCAGACAGCTGCAGTGACGAATGTTGCTCGCATGACACCACTGTTGCCCCAGACACCTGCAGTGACGAATGTTGCTCAGATGACACCACTGCACCTTGGAAAGATGCCCATGCGTGCTCTGGTGCCCGACGCGAAGCTGGGGACACTGCGGGCACATTGAGGTCATCTTTGAGGCATTATGTGGCGTCAATGAGGGCAACATTTGTCACCTCTTCCGTCTGATGATCATCCACTTTGCATCGTCCACTTTGCATCGCCCACGTCGCATCCCGTGCCTTATCCACTTTGTTACATTATGGAATAAAAATACGTTGGAATTAATACGTTTCATGTTTTCGTGATGTTCTGTATGTTGCTATCGAGTATGCGATGCGCAACACCCGATATACCCGATACGAAAGAACGCTACCAAAAATGTTCCGTCAAAGCAAAACTGTTTTTCAGCGAATGAAAATCGCGGGCGTTGTTATGGAAGCGGGCAACAGTGTTTTGTGCAATTACTTTTTCTGAATGTTTGTTGGCGGAACTCATATCGGGACTAATTAACTCAGCTGGTGGACGGTAGAAAATGTCGCTCCCCATTTTACATGGAGGTTGTATTCTATAATGCTACTGGGGAAAATAAATGGTCTGTTTATTCTGAATGACCCTGTGCATAGCCCGCGACTATCTACATCGTTGTGTATCAAAACACCAAATTACGGGTCATATCGTGAGCTCTATTAATATGGGAATATATCCTCATTTTAAATTTAGCATCACGTCCTTTGGCATTGCATTATAGGAGTGAACCTAAAACATGATATTTTTCTGAATCGTTTTGCTGTGGCATAGCCCATGGTGAGGCTGTATTCGGATATGCTCGTTGCCTTGAAATAGTTCACCCAACAGCTGTACGGCAACACGCAGTTTACTGTCCCCTTCGTCGTCCCGGTTTACCACACCTGTCTGAAAATTCATCCTCCAAACATGGGGCGAGTAGTCGAGGGATTGGGCGCCCTTCCCCCAACCGAAAGGTTGTGGGTTCGAGTCTCACCTGTCGCTACTTTTCGCCCGCAATCAATCGGCGTGAGAGATTGGCGACGCCACATGGCCAAAAACGGCCGACGCGTCGCAAAGCCTAGGACGACATTGTCCAACACTCGAAGAGACGGTTTGGTTCAGTGTGCCGTGGTCGCGGAAGTTGACTCGAGGTCTCGGCGTTGGCGAGCACGCCTGGACAGGACACCGTCGGGACGGTGAGGTCACATTCGCTCCGGCACCAGTGGCGTCACGTGAATCTCTCGACAACCAAGTGCAATCGGTCGTGCCCTTGGCTGTTGGCCGCGTACGGCGGCTGGGCCGGCGAGGCTGCAATGTTGCATGTGCACGTGCAGTCTAGCGGCTGCACCGACGTGGGGCCGGACATCTGGGCCGAGGCTTTCACACATGTCAGGCATACCATGTGTGGCGTGCTTCAGAGTGAAGGCAGCAGGCTAATCGTCGTCATCACGCGGAAGTTTATCATGAGAATATGCTGTCTGAATCAATTTGGTGACAAGCAAAGGGAATCGTGTGAATTGTTAGATGTTGCGTACGATCACAGTGGGATGTAGAGGAACAATTATGTCCGCATAATTATACATTATTATATATTTTATATAGCGAATATATCAATTATTATATATTTAGACCGGATATTATTTGATTTTTGAAGGTATTATTTCATAGTCAAATGTGTTCCGATATGTACTGCATAAATATGTTTCAATTACTTAATTATGAAGTATTGCAGAATGTGGCATGTCGATTAGCAGAGAATCACCTACGCGTAGAAAGCCATGTTTTAGTTTTACATTCGTTTCTGTCCATACAACATGATCTATTCTGCACTGGATTCCTGCTGATGCAGTAATTGTTGCAACAGGAGAGAACAATTATTCGCTGACATGATAATTCAGCGCGATAGAAAATGGCTCTCATAGGCCGGACAATGGTCACTGACGGCTCACTTTCAGGCAGCCGTGAATGACTGCCATCTTTGTCACGTATTTCAGTTCGACTCGTGGCTGTCGCCGCCGTTGGATCAGTGTCAGACTGCCAGTGACAGTCCCACGTGATGAGCTGTCGTGTTCGACGCGCCCCGTTCCACATCAAGTCGATGGGCCGGTCCGGCCGGACTAACGGTCCCCACACCTGCACGTGGGTGGAGCTCGGTGTCAGCAGGTGGTGTTCGCGCACCGCCCGAGTTCGGCCGAGCACGGCCAGCATTGGAGAAATTCGACTTTGCGCCTATAACGATGCATCGAACAGTTGTGTTATGAAGGCAAGCAGGTAGTGCAAAAGTGCTACCTGAAATTTTCGGAAAACTGGACAACGGCACCAGTGCAGCTATGTGACGCGCCTTGCAAATGGTGTTGGCTGCCTTGATGGGCAACCAGCTGGACGTACGATGAAAAAGAGGAGAGAAAAAGGCGTGTTTTGCTGATTTTTTCCCCATCTTTAGCAGAGGCAAGGTGCCATCAGCTAGAGATTTGTTTCGTTAAAGAAAGGGTTACAAAGAAGCAAGAGAGGAAAGATGAGACGCCGGCAAACAAAGAACGTGGCGTAAAGGGCCGACACATACATAGCATACAGGTTCATACACGGACATACACACATACATACACGACAATCAGAAGGGCATGTGGAGGGTGGACAGCTTCGTCGCCTGCGGAGAGGCTCCGCTGCCCGCCCGCGACCTGAAACGAAGTGGAGACCCAACGCCCAGGGCGAGTCGTAGGCGTCGGGCCCGACCTTGTATGTGTAGGTGTATGCTTGAGTTAAAGCTTGAAAAAACCTGAGAAGGGGGAAAAACCAAGCAGCTTGGAAAACCCGTGGGTAAAAAAACAAGCGCAATTTATATGGAGAACCGTCCGCTTTTGCCAAATTGGATCGGTCTCTTCCTACCCAGTGTAAAATATCCTATATGTATGTGTTTTTCGACGACGGAGAGGAACACGCTTTGCTGAAGTTATTGGGTTGTCGTTATAGGCGACTTGACGAATTTGTGGATACGCCGGTCAAGGATTGTCAAAAGAAAACGGCACCATGTTTTCTTTGTCAACCATAATATAATGCTTGTTCTGTTCACAGAATACAACTTTTTGCTTCCTTATGAAAATATGGAGGCCTGGTGAGTCTTTCAGCTAAGGTTGTTATTTCAATAGTGGTATCCAAGTGTATGTTGATGGGGAAAAGTCTGGCTTGTTTGATAATTATACTCTATTATTAATACTAAAAATATTAATAACAAGTATTTTCGATCGAGTTAACCGATGTAAATGTCGGCATTATCTGATACCAACGCCCAAGGCCTATCGAGTGAGGTTGGACAACAGCGTCAGCTGCTGGGGTGTCGTTTAGCTACATGTATGGCGCGTGTGACGATTGTGGTCGATATCGGTTTTATCTCTGTGCGCACACCATTTTAACAAATTACGGTGCCGCATTGTTGTGACAATAGCTAAATGGCATTCGCCGATGTGACTTCGAAATTCATCGATCAATCGCTCAGTTTCCTTTAGTTTACCGGTTGAAAATGATATAAGCGCACGTGCTGCCACACCAGCCAAGCTCTTGTAGGGATTTGGCATGAGAGTATAAACACAGCACTGTTATATAGAGTTTCCTTCCATCGAAGCTGTTCTTTCTATTGCCATAGCAAACCTGCACTGTAGTTGGTTAACTTGGCGCATGCATAGACAAAACTCTGATATCGATCACGATCGCCAAACGCGTCATATGCAGCTAAATGACACCCCAACAGCTGATTCCTACTGTCCAGTCCTGATCTAATACCACATCAATATTCTTGGACGAATTTTGGCTTAGCTGGCAGTGCCATCTCGTCCCATTCCATCGCGCGAGTTTCCACCGCCCCTGGATGGATTGGGCGGTTCGCTGGTTTGCTGATCCGGCCGTTTCCTGGTCGTGTATTCGGTGGGCGCTGGTCACGAACCTCTGCTTTTCTGAGAACTGCGCTGGAGCCGTGGCAGATTGTGGCATACCGCAATCGAGGGGGGGGGGGGGGCTGTCCGGGCCGAAATGGGGATCGTGTGATGCATGCTTTGAGGTCGTGCGACGATTCTGCATGCACATTAACCCCAAAGTACCCCATACATGACTATGACATTAGCGCTGCTCGCTGCCCAACTGGACACCGAAGGGAGCGCGCTAGTAACTGCAGGGATAGTCTGCGCTGCTAACTGGAGATTGATCGCCTCGGTTTGTACAGGACTGCCTAACTGAGATGATCGCCGCGGTCTGCAGGAAGTCTGCGCTGCAACTGGAATGATCGCGCGGTCTGTACAGGAGAGTCTGAGCTGGCAACTGGAGATTGATCGCCTCGGTTTGTACAGGGATAGTCTGCGCTGCTAACTGGAGATTGATCGCCGCGGTCTGTACAGGGAGAGTCTGAGCTGGCAACTGGAGATTGATCGCCGCGGTCTGTACAGGGAGAGTGAGCTGGCAACTGGAGATTGATCGCCGCAGTCTCTACAGGGAGAGTCTGAGCTGGCAACTGGAGATTGATCGCCGCGGTCTGTACAGGGAGAGTCTGAGCTGGCAACTGGATATTGATCGCCGCGGTCTCTACAAGGTAGTCTGAGCTGGCACTGGACAGAGATATTCTATGCTGGTAAAACTGGAGAGAGATGGCTGCGGTTTGCACACGGGTAGTCTGCGCTGGTACATTGACAGAGATATTCTGCGCTCAGTGATAAGTTATTCGTAAATAGGGTGGAATATACCACTTTTTGAACACTCAATCGACGTCCTTCTCCAAGAAATATCGACATCCTTCCTCATGATGTGTGCTTATGAAGTCTTCATGTCTCCTTTCTAACGGTATCTCGTTCATAAGTATCATGCTCATGCTCTCGATAAGGGATTTTGATACACGAACATTTCGCAACGCAATTTCAGGGAAAGGGATTACCTATAATGTGAAATGGCATACAATGCCAGTTATGGCATAGGTATTTTTATACCTATCGCGAATATAGCTCTTCCTAATTTATGAATCTCATAACAAATGATAAAGGTACACTCATAAGTACACCATTGGCTTAAATTTAAGTCGGAAAGACATCAAAAACATTTTAAAGGACACTAATTCCATGGTAAATTTCGACATCATACTCGGCTCGTTTCGACATCTCACACCTAACGAAAAACCATTATTTTAACGCTGTCTGCGCTGGTAACTGAACTGATCAATATTGTGGTAATGTCTGCGGTCTGTACAGGGACAGTCTGCGCTGGCGACTGGACAGGGGTGGTCTGCGCGCTGGTGTCAGCACAGGTGTTCTGGCTGCTGCACAGTGATGGTTGCTCGCGTGAAATTTTCGACGCCTCGCTTCCGGCGAAAATATTACCTTAAATTTACGTGCAGCGTTTTTTTTTTAGTGGGAGCTCACTTAATGTCTACCGGCAGACGACAGGTAGCATTACCGATATTTGCACCTGGAAAACAACAAAGATGGTCTCCCTTTTGTGCCTCCTCCAGTGCTGAAGCACATGCCTAGGACGCGGTCTCCAGACTACCGTGATCCGATCGGTGGCGTATCGAACGGTTCACTATTCTTGGCCTCGATTTTATTCCTCATGCGTAACTGTGTCCTATTTACCTAGTTTGAATACAGTAACACCCATGACATCCATTTTGGCATTTGCTTTTCTTCACTACTCACGTATTGCTCAGCGTTACAATTGAGCCTATGGATTTCCAAGTTATCTAACTTTTTGATGCACACATTTATATTGAAGGCCTTCATCATTCCCTGGTTGAATTTCTGGACGAAAAAAGTGTTGGTATATTGCGTAGTCTGCTTATTTGCAGCCTGAAAGCCGATGAGCATCCGAGCACGGGCAAACAGCGTTTGAAGTGGCATGCATTGCAGTACACTTCATATTGTCAATGGTTTTATTGCGATGCAAGGTGGTAAGTATGGGCAACGTTCTGCCCCCACCTAGATGCCATGCCAGTGGTAATTGGGACTTCTGCAATTATCGCAAGACCTCATGTTCACCTTTGTGTTCGGAGAAGTGCGTGTGGCTCGTTCCACTTACGGGCGAGCCGTTCGGCCCGGTGCTCGCAATTCTGAGCAGGGTAACAAAGGGCCACCACACTCCCATGTGCTAGCCCGCGGGCAAGCCACGCGAGCCGACTGCCGCCCAGCGCGACGGCGCGGTGGGTCGTCTCCTCAGCACTGCTGCCCAGTCTGGCGGCATACGTCGTGCGGGCGGTTTGGCGCCTGATTCTAGGGGGTAAAACAGTGGTTGTTTTCGGTTCAGAGTGTGCGTTTACGCGTTCCTGGTCTCAGGTGAGTTGTGCCGATGCATCTGAAGTGGTAAAATTACTATCCAGGCGGTTTGGACTTTCCTGCCCCTGTACATTGGAAGATTTAATTCGAACTAATGTGATTAAAATGAATGTGATATAAAATGTATGATGTTGCCCACTGTCCTGCACCCCTGTATATTTAAGCAATGTTTTTAATTCCAGTGCCTGGCATAAAATGTGCAAAGCTTCTTGAACCCCCTCCCCCAATGGGAGGCTCCCGGCAGGCTGGTTCAAACAGTTACAAAAAACTACGAATCGCGACAGCTAGCAACCAGAATATTTATATCATTAAAGAACTAACTGTGTTGGGACTCTGGTTTCCCCCCTTTTCCTCATCACATTGCATTTTCGTGATGTATCTATATTGATAGTTTCCAAGAGTAATGTCTGTGTGCGTACATGCTTCAGGTCGGTGGTTGTCCCAGATGCACCAAATAGTCGCTCCTTTAGCGAAGTATCGTATCTGTCATATCGTGTCCTATATTTTGCAATATGCAAACAAATATGTAGGTTTGCATAGGATAAATTGGCGGAGTCACAGCCAGTAGTACGCAGTGGAGTGTAATATAGGGTAACTCATGAAATGACGTTTGGATAAAATGTAGACTATGACAATACACAATGGGTGGTTTGAAGAAACCTTGTCGAAATTTACACCGAAGAATAACCATCCCTAGCTATGGATGACGATAAAATGGTATTATCATGGGCGTTGCCGAGTCATGTTACCAGGCATCTGTCATGTTACCAATCCTATCAGTCATCTGTCACCAGTCATATCAATCATGTTGCCAATCATCAGTCATGTGGAGCATATATACATATATAAAACAAGTCCAGATTCGGAGGGGCTTCGCGTTTATCCCCTCCCGCTTGCTTGAAGCAAATTCAGCATGGCGTGGTGCACATTGCATATTCTTGACCCAAACTACATTATAGAGCCCTTCCCATGTCTGAGGAAATTATCCGTGAGGAGAGTTTATGGATGCGGAGTAGAACGGGTTTATTTCCTACTTAATTATAGCCACCAATGGCTCACTATGCCGAGAGCCTACCACCAAATCCGTGGCTTGACCTGATTCGGTTTCAGATGCATGTCAAAGGCATGTCTTGTAGACTCTTGTAGTGTTGTGGTGTGTCTTGTAGTCGAAGCGATTTGCTCCCTCAGAACCCCCGGCTGATTTGTCAGTAGGGCGATGATTGTGATTTATAGGTACATAGTACCTAGAGTCATAGTCGAAGCTTCGAGCGCTGAGATATCCGGTCATAGGCCGACCCGGAAGTGACAACCCTCCCACACCTATCACGGCTGGGGTCGAGACGAAACTCACTGTGCACACGAGACTCATTTGAAAAAACATGGGCACAGACAAAGTTTATGGACCGTATTCTTGAAAAGGTTTTCGAATGTCTAGTTTTAGGTTCCGGGATGTCTGCGTCCGCAATTTGATCAGGTACTTACTAAGGCTGGTGGTGAATATTGTGGTGTTGTTGCCGACACTAATAGTTCCCTCCCTGTTCCTACTCATCCTCGCTGCCCCTGACGTATGATCTCTGTCCCTCTGACCATGTTATGGGCCCTGCATGACCGACGCAGTCGATGCGCCCCCAATAACCAACCAATCAATCTCTGTCCCTACTCCTCCCTGCTCATACTCCTCTCTGTTCCTACTCTTCTCTGTCCATACTCATCCCTGTCACCCTCCTCGTCCCTACTCCTCCCCGTCACCCTCCCCGTCCCTATTCTGTCCCTACTCTTCCACGTCCCTACTCTTCCCCGTCCCTACTCTTCCCCGTCCCTACTCTTCCCCGTCCCTACTCTTCCCCGTCCCTACTCTTCCCCGTCCCTACTCTTCCCCGTCCCTACTCTTCCCCGTCCCTACTCCTCCCCGTCCCTACTCCTCCCCGTCCCTACTCCTCCCCGTCCCTACTCTTCCCCGTCCCTACTCTTCCCCGTCCCTACTCCTCCCCGCCCCTACTCCTCCCCGTCGCTACTCCTCCGTGTCCCCCCGCCCCTACTCCTCCCCGTCCCTACTCCTCCGTGTCCCCTCCCCGCCCCTACTCCCCGTCCCTATTCGTCCCCGTCCCTACTCGTCCCCGTCCCTACTCGTCCCCGTCCCGACTCCTCGCCGTCCATACTGCTCCCTGTTCCTACTCCTCGCTGTTCCTACTCCTCCCTGTCATCCTCCTCGTCCATTCTCCTCCCTGTCATCCTCCTCGTCCATTCTCCGCCCTGTCACCCTCCCCGACCCTACTCCTCCCCGTCCCTACTCCTCTCCGTCCATACTCCTCGCCGTCCCTACTCCTCTCCGTCCCTACTCCTCCCCGTCCCTACTCCTCTCCGTCCCTACTCCTCTCCGTCCCTACTCCTCCGTGTCCCCTCCCTGTCCCTACTTCTCCCCGTCCCTACTCCTCACCGTCCCTACTCCTCTCCGTCCCTACTCCTCCCCGCCCGTACTCCTCCCCGCCCCTACTTATCGCAGTCCCTACTCCTCCCCGTCCATACTTATCGCAGTCCCTACTCCTCCCCGTCCATACTCCTCCCCGTCCATACTCCTCCCCGTCCATACTCCTCTCCGTCCATACTCCTCTCCGTCCATACTCCTCTCCGTCCATACTCCTCTCTGTCCATACTCCTCTCCGTCCATACTCCTCTCCGTCCATACTCCTCTCCGTCCCTACTCCTCTCCGTCCCTACTCCTCTCCGTCCCTACTCTTCTCCGTCCCTACTCCTCTCCGTCCCTACTCTCCGTCCCTACTCCTCTCCGTCCCTACTCCTCTCCGTCCCTACTCCTCTCCGTCCCTACTCCTCCCCGCCCCTACTTCTTCCCGTCCCTACTCCTCCCCGTCCATACTCTTCGTCCATACTTCTCTCCGTCCCTACTCCTCTCCGTCCCTACTCCTCTCCGTCCCTACTCCTCTCCGTCCCTACTCCTCCCCGCCCCTACTTCTCCCCGTCCCTACTCCTCCCCGTCCATACTCTCCGTCCATACTTCTCTCCGTCCCTACTCCTCTCCGTCCCTACTCCTCTCCGTCCCTACTCTTCTCCGTCCCTACTCCTCTCCGTCCCTACTCCTCCGTGTCTCCTCCCCGCCCCTACTCCTCTCCGTCCCTACTCCTCCCTGTCCCTACTCCTCTCCGTCCCTACTCCTCCCTGTCCCTACTCCTCTCCGTCCCTACTCCTCCGTGTCTCCTCCCCGCCCCTACTCCTCTCCGTCCCTACTCCTCCCTGTCCCTACTCCTCTCCGTCCGTACTCCGTGTCCCCTCCCCGTCGACCTGCTGGTCACTCCGAGTCGACGCCCCATCAATCATTACTGCGCGGGGAGGGCTACACTGCCACACCGCATGGACGTGAATCATGGCTGCGTGGCAGTGGGGTCACCTTGAACATAAGTCCAAGTCTCGCGATTGGCAATGTGCTCGCGTATCGCACCATAAACCCACCACCAAAAGCCGTTTTGAACAATGGACTATATGACTGCATGCATTGACTTTGTGTCAATCTTACTATAGCGTATCCGGTAAGTAGATGGATCTGCCATTGTCATGTCAAATCTCTCATGGGCTCAATGTCCCAGCCGACTCGGTGCTGTTTTCCATTCGCGGTCGAGGGGACGAGTGCTCTAGGGGTAAGATGCTCGTCTCACAATCGAAAGATTGTGGGCTCGAGTCTCACCTGTCGCTACTCTTCGCCCGCGACCAATCGGCGTGAGAGATTGGCAACGCTATATGACTCAACGGTCGACGTGTCGTACAAAAACAATCACCAATAATAACCATTCGCGGTCGAAATGAAAATCTCCAAGTGTGATTTTGGCGAGGTGTTCGACTTTCGAGGATTTGCTTGCCGAACAGCGGGGACGCCATTTTGGACGAGAGATGTCCTCACTTGGTCAACATGTTTTCAAAGTGGCGCTTGTGATTCACACTGAACACTTTTGATGTCAGCATCTTGCTTTGCGCCATTCTGCAGCATAGTAACCCGATGCGGCGCTGCTGGTGTGCAGTTTTCGTTGCGTACACCATGCCTAGTAGGGTGGACAAATTATTACGTTCAATAAACAACGTGGACGAGTGCTCTAGGGGTAAGATGCTCGTCTCACAATCGAAAGATTGTGGGTTCGAGTCTCACCTGTCGCTGCTCTTCGCCCGCGACCAATCGGCGTGAGATTGGCGACGCTACATGACTCAACGGTCGACGTGTCGTAAAACCAATAACTAACCAACGTTCAATAAACGTACTTTTGAATTCTAAGATGTGCAGTGGGTAGACGGAAAATGTGGTGGAGGAAGTGGGATTGACATAGGTGGTCATGCGTGCGGTACGCGGACTCACGCGTGGGCTACGATCACGCATGTGGTACATGATCGCGCGTGTGTTCTATATATCGATCGATGGACGCTAGATAACCACTAGCAGTTCATGCGCATTTCAGCACAAATTAATCGATCGATATATCGACCGAGACCGAGCAAACTGGGTTGGATATGCTGAGGTAGATAATTCGTTTGTAACTTGGGATATAGTATTGATTAGGCTGTCTCATTATCTTTTTTTTTCTTCTAATCTTGTTGCTGTCTTCCCCTTGTACGCTTAACCCAAATGGCCCATGTGACTTATTAAGGCTTAGCACTTCGACTTTATCACCTCGGGATTCTTGTGCGTTTCACAAGCAAAACACCAAGCTGACGAGGGAGAACCACTCGTAATTTAAACCAGAGCGAAGGTTCTGACCATGGTTCTGAAGCATGGCTGAACAGAGCAGAAGCATCGCTCTGAACGCCAAATGACCACATGTTAGCATGGCCTTAAAAAGGAACTAACCGCCGAACCAACGGTTGAAGCTGCTGTGGGGAACCTCTGAGGCTGTGGGCCCCAGCATGTCGGAAGTGCCCACGTGCGGCACGTACCGTTGCCGTTCCGCCGCCATTGTTTTGGGTGGAGATGGGCGATGAGTCACGCTCAGAGAAGTCTGCTGATGTGTCAGGTTTGGAAGCTTCTCTGGTTTGATGACCCGTGTTTTGTCGCGTATGTGGCGGTGGGCTTGTCCCAGGTGCAAGTTGCCTGGGGAAAGTCCACAGTTCTTGGAGATGTAAATTGTGTATCATTATCAGTTGGAGTGATAAATCACTGTGCGTGTTGTCGGTGTTCTAGGTCAGGTTTGTGCCGGCGTCAGAGTGCTTCAGAACTTATTTTGTTCATAGTTCGGAGATGCAATTCGCTGAGGTGAATTTTACCAGACGACTATTAATTGCACACCAGAACCATTGCATCCCTTAAATATTGACGGAGTGACCTGTTTTTTTTTGCTGGCCCTAAAAAGCCACATACGTTAATAACGGTACACGGCCGCCACGTCCCCGCGTCCTCTGAGACCCGTGGCTCACGGCCCTGTCACAAAAAGGTCTGGTGCGCCCAGGCGGGCGACGAGGGTGAGCCTCCCGATGTGGGCCACGTCTGGGTGCGAGCCGACCGCTCCCGGTCCGGCCCGGCCCGGCCTGGCGCGGTGGGCTGTGAGAGGCGCCCGTGGGCCGGCCAGATCCGGCCCGGCCCGGCCCGGCCCGGCCCGGCCCGGCCTGGCGCGGTGGGCTGTGAGAGGCGCCCGTGGGCCGGCCAGCGTGCGTGGTTCCGGTGTGGCGCGTGGTTCCGGTGTGGCGCGTGTTTCGCAACGGCGAGCCGTCAGCGCGGCCGGCGGAACTGGCGCGAGTGGGGCAGCCGGACCGGCTGCGGCGTACATTCCGCCGCCGCCGGCCGGCCGACACGGACGCGTGCCCCTTTGAAAATGATACCCCCAGGAGACGGTAGCGGATCTCGGTCAATAACCATGCAGTTGATGCGCCCAGAACTCCCCCAGGATGCTGATTTCGGAGAGTCGAACAATTTAGCGGACAGTTTTTCAAAAGTTTTTTTTCCACAAGTAGGCTTGTCGTTGCATTAGGGCTCCAGGAGTGTTGATCGTAATTATATCGTTTCTTTAGAACCGCTAGAAATAGAGAATTCGCCTGCGTGGCTAGACACAAAACGTTGCGTGAGGATCCTCCCCAACCCCGACCCTTCAGTACAAGGGGATTATTTTCAATACAGGGCCAGGGAAATACCACTGAATGCTGTCGCCAGAGAGCGAATTATTTTTGTTTAACTCAGGATTGACGGGCTCGTCAAGCAGGTAGCTTTAGCCGGTTAAAACCATGTTTTATCCATTCTTGAAACCGGCCGGGAAAAACTAGTTTTGTCCACATTTCTCGCGAAATCTCGCGTTCGCAATCTCGAATTCAGCTAGCATGGAATGTGTGTCGGTGGAGGGTGAGTGTAAGTTGTAAATCCATCTGGCATGGCAATGTTGATTATATTCTCAGCTCTGTCCTGCTTCTCTTTCTAGGGGTAGTTGCCCTTCTCACAATCGAAAGATGGTGGGTTCGAGTCTCACCTGTCACTACTTTTCACCCGCGGCCAATCGGCGTGATATTTTGACGACGCTACGTGACTCAGTGGTCGACGTGTCGTAAAACCAAAATCCACCACCTGCTTCTCTTCCTCGCTTTCTTGTTCTGTGCTTTCGAGGCGAAGAAGAAGAAGAAGCAGCGGTGGGGACGAGTGGTCTAGGGGTAAGATGCTCGTCTCGCAATCGAAAGATTGTGGGTTCGAATCTCACCTGTCGCTACTCTTCGCCCGCGACCAATCGGCGTTAGAGATTGGCGACGCTATATGACTCAACGGTCGACGTGTCGTAAAACCAATAACCAACCAAGAAGCAGCGGTGAAGAAGAAACAGTGGTGTTCCGCTACCACCACCCAAGAAACAGGACTTGGTGGTGGTGGTTCATTTTTACGACACGTCGACCGTCTGATCGATAAGGGCGGCATGAAATGTGTCGGTGAAAGTTCACGCGGATCTACCGCAGGCAATTACAGGTTATCCGCCTGCATGCCCAATGACTGCCCCTGCCTGGCAGATCGTACCGTCCGGGCAAACGGCCGACTGCTGCTGACGTCACAGTCGGCGGCTGCCAGCTGTCGCACGGTCAGCTGACCAAGTGTTTTTAGCCCGGCGGCGAAAACGGCGCGGAGCTGTCGCATTGTTGATGTACATTTTGTGTGGAGAGGTCTGGCTCGCTGCCGTTGTTTCGCCCCGTCGGGCGGAGCTGAACTACGGTCTGCTGATGCCGGTGCTTCCTTTGTTTAGCCTCGAAACCTACGCAGTTCGCTCTAAAGTTCACAACCGAGCCTGTCGTGTCGCCTACCTGCCATCCAGGGAGTATCTGAATGATGACTCACTTCTTTTTTTTTTGTCGTGAGGTGCGTCTCATGGCCAATGCAGTTGATGCGCCCTACCCCCCCCCCCCCTGTCGTGAGGTCAAACTCAGCGGCTTTAAATGAGCTTTTGTAGGAATAAACAGGCTCATGTTTGACATTCCATTCCGTTACCCCCAATGTGAACCCCATGCGGACTGGCCGACCTCATTGATTTTCCGCTCAATCCCTTGATTGCCCTTTCCTCCAATAAGTTCATAGATGACACCCTTGGCGTATGGCTGGGCGGACCGTATAAGCACTACAGTTGGTGCACCATTAATTTAGCGCTACACAAGAGCTGGTTTTCCATTAATCTAGGAAAACTAGCCAAGGTTCTTCCGCGTGCGATAAGAAGGTAAAACCCTTCCACTGTTAGCACGTGCTTCGGCGCCCGGTGCGCGGTCGTTTCTGTTCGGACAATGTAAGGTTGACATGTTAATCTCCATCTGCTGCGTCCCAAGCGAGTGATGTGTACGGGAGAGTCGGTGGACGTGGGGTGCTAGTTGCTGGCGTCATCTGAGCCAACGGCATACATGGCGGACGGAGTCTGTTGGAGACGTCGGCTTGCTGGCAGACTGCCCGTGTTTGGAGCAGGGTTGGCAACGTGCTGACATCAACTGGTTAATGCCGAGCACCTGACATCAGCATTTGGTGGCATGACGCATCAGCCTTGTGCAGGAGACCATGGCAGGTTTGCGATTTCTGTATCCAACAGTACTCCAGATCCCAGAGATATGGGCACATTGTGAACTGTTGCGGGGTTAACAGCTATTGCCAGTACATGACTCTTACGGGTTGATACCACTGGCAAAACTAGGTTTTGTCAGCATTTTACCAACCCTAGTTTGTAGTAGAGCACCAATGTTGGTGCCGTTTAGAAATTGAATGCAGAACCTTTTTTTGAGTGATTTGTTCCCATTCAGTGGGCTATGGCTAAGCTTCAAATTCCCCTTCAGTTGGAAGGGAACCATTTCGCCTGCTGTACAGGCCGCAACAACTTTAGACTCAGGGTGTCATTTAACTTAATTGTATTATCAAACATAAGCCTACGTCAGCCGTGGAAGACACTTGTATGTGGCTTTCGCCTTCGGTATGTTCGAATTACATTGGTACTTACTTTTTGGATCTTTGTCCATATTTGGTATATGGAGCTGGAAAGTATATATACACATAGACACACACACACACATAATTTACGTGTATTAATGCATGCCTCCCTACTATCTGGCTAGTATGTTTAGTCACATGTGCCGCCCTGCTGTCTGGCGGCGACACGCCACCATGTCCGGAAGTCACGCACGACTCTGTCACGCCGCGGCCGACAGACGCGCCGCCACATGCAGCAGCGCTCAACTATTGGGGCTTTCGTTAGGTGTGCGATGTGAAAAAGATAATATTGCGATGCCGCTGTTCATCAGAAAATGATGTCAGTTAATATTCATTGAATTTCCTCTGGACTCAATCTGAAGCCGATATCGTGCTTAGAACGACACTTTGTCGTTTTTTTCCTGGAAGTAGCGATACCCATACTACAAACAGCTGGTATTGTACAGGATCACCATATATATGCCCATTACCTGAAATTATATGATAAGATGTGCATGTATCAGCGTCCCCAATACTGAGCATATGTATGATCTTACTCACCTGTTAGGAACGAGTCATGACGTCTGCCTAAACAAGCATTTCGAAGCACGACGTGAACAACTTGCGGATGGGATATCGATTGGGACTCAGGTGATTTGCACCCTTCCCTCCGTATCAGTATTTTTGATACTTGACAGCTATTTCGATTTGTGTCTTCACGGTTATTTATGACACGTGGCGGGTGGCTCAGGGCGCCGCATGGAAAAAGCGCACAAGCAACATCCATGACTGGAGGCTTGTCAAGACGTTGCCGGTCGGAATCAGGTTCGTACCAGGTACCGGCTTTAGATCCGATGTTCAAGTTCATGCCTCGGTGTTTCCTTGTAGGTGTCCATGTTGCAAGTATTAGAAGCTGTAAAATACTGGAACTTCGAGTAAATCTGTGAGTCATATGTTCAGCATCTCGTAGAGCAAGTTAGACGGGTTCCCTGCCAGCTTTAGAAGATCATATTGGTAACCCGGCATGGGAAAAAAGATACTTAACCTTGCATGAAAATAAAAAACCTGAAGTGACCACTATCCTACATAGCTTTAGAATACTCCGGAATCGATATTCTGAGTACTGATTCGTCTTGGGCGAGCTGAGGAAAATATATAATGTGCTGCTATGCATCGTCAACGACGCTTTTCGTGTCGAGTGGTGTGCCTCATTTCAACTGTGAGCAAGCAGAAACGACAATAGGCGCTTTCCGCTGATCACTGGTGTCAGTCGTAAACAGTGGGTCCAAATTCATTTTTCGGTTGCGGGTCAAATTTCGAAGGCTTCCAACGTTTGATTTAGATGATGTAAATAGCATGTGAATTTACTAATAATAAATACATAGCATCTGGTATAAGAAATATAATTTGGTATAAGAAATATAATCTAGCAATAAAAAATAAAATCTAGCATCACTTCCATTATTTTCATTCGATACCGTCGAGTTGATGGCTGCAGGTGGTATTTCTTTCATGCATTACGAACTTGAAAACTGCTTGAGTCGCCATCGCTCGTGTTTTCAGAAACTGGTGTAGGACGTTTTCCAGCTTTTCTGCCTCGTAAAAAAATCAAAAAACTGTATCGGGTAGGGAAGCTGCTGAAAACAACAAGACCAAAAAACCGTTATCGAGCAAGAATACAAAGACTGTGGCATCCAAACCCAAGACTCACGGCTCAGTTAATAACCTGAAACTTTTGCAGGGCGGCGCGATTTATCTTCACGGGAAAGTGATAAATAGTTGTCCATTATGTTGATGGATGCGACTGTACATCATCTTGCAAACAAATGAAGTGCGGAGCAAGAAAATGGAATGCGGCCCTACGTTTTTGGCTGTTCCGGTCATGCGTTTCTGTCACGTTAGCGCCGCCGGATCCGTACTGCACTCTTAGGAGATGAGTGGTCTAGTGGTAAGATGCTCGTCTCGCAATCGAAAGATTGTGGGTTCGAATCTCACCTGTCGCTACTCTTCGCCCGCGACCAACCGGCGTGAGAGATTGGCGACGCTATACGACTCAACGGTCGACGTGTCGTAAAACCGATAACCATCCGTACTGCACTCTAGTCGATTATTTTGTGGAATCATCGGGCCACACAGATGTTTTATTACCCACCCACATTGTAGTTTTGTTTTCGGTGGAATTGTAGAGAGGTCAGATTCAGTCTTAATGACCTGCAGCATCCTTTATGCTCACTCACGCTGTTGGCCGCATAGATGCAGGAAATAAAACTGCCTCCAGGCCACCCATTTCAGGTTGAAAGATACACGGTTTTGCGAAAAGTCGTACTATTTATCATTGTCGCATGGTGGTGTGCTTTTCGCCGCACACAACAGTTGCTATTGCAGCTAAATAAGCATTTCGTCTGCTCAGCTACAGCCCCATGGCTACAGATCCCACCCCATCGTCTACTGCCCATATGGCGACAGATCGGGGTCACCCTTGGCCTGTCACGGAGTGACATCCGAAAGGTCGATATGAACACGACTTTCGAATGCGCACATTGAGCATGATGCAGACGTATACTGACTGCCAGATCTATGCCGACCAATGAAAGCTCGATAACTGGTTAGGATGCGCTTCTGTATGTCAGTCGCACATAGAAACTTTTGGACTTCCTAGACTATCTTTTTACGACAGAGCTGTATACCGTTCCACAGGTTCTTTGTTTCAAAACCATGACGATAGAGCCTGCGCCAAAAAAAACTTGATACTCCTCACTATCAGTGGACTTGGCTCCGAAAGCGTTCAATCACGACAACCATATCGTGCATGACCGCACGACAAGCTTGGTTTCTCTATGATGAGGAAGTTGGTGCAATTTGCGTGTAGGTGCCAAGTCACGTAGCCTGGCTGGCAATGAGGCTGCGAGGAGAGCTGCAGCCGGTGGCCGCGACCCGTCTGACCCTCCCCCCTCCCCCCTGGAGACTTCAGGGCATCAATATCTTCCTTTGTGTATCGAAAATGGTGATGCATTTGGAACACGAAGCTCGGCAAACAAACTAGTGAAGTCATCGGTCGGGACGTGAGTCTTAATTTCGTATACAGACAGAAATTTCGCTCTGTCCAGGATTGGACGTACACTAGTGGCACACAAGTGCCTCTTAGCTGGATGTGATCGCCCTCCGTGCGCATGCTGTTCTACTCTATTCAGTGTGCCACGTACTTGTTACGCCGCGGATACCTTGGGGACCGAAGTGTTGATGAGTCGCTGCAACAAATGCTAGTAGATAATTCCGGGATTGTGGCATCTGGAGGCATATTTTCATCCCTCCAAAAATTAACTTAACATTTGTCGCTCATCGTGAGCACACATATGATCTAACACTGCTCCAACCAGAAGATTTAGTAATCGTTATGGGCGCAAAACAACCCAGTAAGTGCGCGCGCCTAAAACACCCATCCATCACCACAACGGTCTGTCTCTATGTATGCGTACTTGACTGTACTAACCTGTGTACCCGTGTACCTGCCTGTGTGCTAACCTGTATGTCGACTTGTGCACCAACCTGTACGTGCCTGTGTGCCTGTCGGTGCATCCATCCGTACACCCACCTATGTTTCTGCCTGTGTGCCCGCCTGTGTACTTGTCTGTGTACCTCTCTATGTCCTGTTTACTAGCCGGTGTCTAACCTGTACCTATCCGCGTACCTGCCTGTGTTCCCTGCCGATGTCACTTGCCCCCCCCCCCCCGGGCCGCGGTAGCTCAGTCGGTAGAGTGTCGTACTCTTGATCGCAGGATTGTGGGTTCGAATCTCACAACCGGCGGCATTACCGAGTCCACCCGCGACCAATCGGCGTGAGAGGTTGGCGACGCTATATGACCTAGCGGTTCAATGCGTCGTAAAAGAACCCAAGGTTCAGTCACTTTTCGCTGTCTCCTGTAATGACAGCCTGCGTTCCCTGACCATGTCGCCCTCGCCATGTGTCCTTGTTCCCTGTAGTGAAAGCCTGTGTTCCTTGTCAGTGCGTGGGGTATCGGTAGCTCAGTGCTTAAGCTGAGCGCCTGGAATACCAGAGGTACGGGGTTCGATTCCCCGCGGTGCCCGCCCTTCCTGCCAGGGTCAAAAGCAGGCGACGCCATATTCTGATATGGCATCAACTGCTGAGTGCGTCGTAGAGCCACAGCCAAACAATCACCTGCCCATGCCCCCACCACCACCATTTGTCCCTGCCGTGTTTAGGGAACGAGTAGTCTAGGGGTAAGTTGCCCGTCTCACAATCGAAAGATTGTGGGTTCGAGTCTGACTTGTCGCTACTCTTCGCCCGCGACCAATCGGCGTGAGAGATTGGCGACGCTATATGACTCAACGGTCGACGTGTCGTAAAAACCAATAACCAACCAACCTGCCGTGTTTGGAAGCAAAACAAGCCGTTGCTGGATATTTGACATCCAAAATATTATCCTCTTCCCACCCCCACACACACAAAAAAAAATTATTCTTCTCATTTGGATGTTGAATGGTATTGTTTGACAATTAACTAGTAATAAGTGCTCAAGATTCGCCGGAAGGTGCAGACTGAGATTCTTGTGCCACAGGTCCCGAGAAATATATTCTGTCTATATTCGATTACGTAAGAATATTCCTCTCCACATCCAGGACAGCAAAGTAAAAAATTCAACCCTGATCCGTGCCCATGTTTGCCCCGTCACGTATCCCAGTCTCCTGTATGTGTAGTAAGACAGTCCATGTCCCCCGTCACGTCCCCAGTCCCATGTATGTGTAGTGAGACAGCCCGTGTCCCCCGCCACGTCCCCAGTCTCCCGTACTCGCAGTGAGACAGTCCGTGTCCCCCAGTCCCCTGTATGTGTAGTGAGACAGTCCATGTCCCCCGTCACGTCCCCCAGTCCCCTGTACTGGTAGTGAGACAGCCCGTTTCCCCCGCCACGTCCCCAGTCCCCCGTGCTCGCAGTGAGACAGTCCGTGCCGTCCGCAGCGGCCGCCGACTCTGCGACGCCATCGAGCGACTCTGCCGGCTCGGCGACGCCCGCCACGCCGGCGCTGCGGCGGCTGCACAAGCGCAACGAGCGCGGCGAGACCCGCCTGCACGTGGCCACCATCCGCGGCGACCTGGGCCAGGTGCGCCGGCTGCTGCGGGACGGCGCCGACTGCAACGCGGCCGACTTCGCCGGTGAGTACTGTCTCACCCCTCCCGCTCGCGCCCTGCGTCCCGCGGCGCTCGGCCGCCCGGCCTGCAGATCATGCGTGTAGATGGGCTGAGTTGTTGTCCATGGGTGTGCCAGTCTGTCTCCAAACCGAGAGGTTGCGGGCTCGAGTCCCTCCTGTCGGTACTCTTCGCCCGCCACCCAGTGGCGCGAGAGATTAGGGACTGTATGACCCAACAGTCCGTGCGTCGTACAAAACAAAAGCTAACAACCACCAGCATGCGCGCAGGAACGATTTTGAAGTTGGTTGGGTGAGTGTGGGCGATCTAGAGATGACTGGCTCGATTCTGAGCGCGTTCGGCCCTGCCGACTTGCATGTCACTCTTCAAAGAAAGGTGGGTGTTCCTGGGCTATTTGCGTTGGCTCGAGCACTTCCAATGTTGGCTTGGACATAACGTTATGGGCGCGAATGATCAACTCTGGTCGAAGCGCCCTAAAGCCAAAATAACTAACTAACTGGCTTGGACATCTCCAATACATACGCGGTTCAACATGGTGCCCAATAGGCCGGCCACTTCATTTCGTTGTGATGGAGCCAGCTGCAGCATTACATTGCATGGCATTACAGCATTGCACATCCGAATTATTTCATTGAAACTTCACCCCTCTTCACAAACTGGCGTCAATGTTAACCTCGACGTTTGTAGGGAAGCTACAAAGTCGGAAGGATGGTTCCACGAATTCGACAGCTTCTATAACCATGATGCTAATTCCTGTCAGTGGAATTGTCCGGAGCCAGGTCGACGTTTCGAGACAAATAGCTGGTGGATCTTTTGCGTACCATCCGGTGAATGAAAAATTGACGTAGTGGGAGGGAAGAATCATGCCATTGTCCAGTTTGTAAGATGTAACGCTTTTAGGTTTCATGAGCGTTCCTTGTCGATAATCAAGTGTGCACCTTCGAGTATAATCGTGTTGACGTAGGTCGCCGAAGAAATGCACCAGTTCAGCACTGTCCGCTCGCTTCATTAAATTATAAATATTGGAAGCGAAAGTTGAGATTATCTCTTCTCACTTGTTGTTACTCGCCTCACCTGTTCCTTACAGCAGATCATAATGTTGGTGGTTTGCATAGATGCCAGCGACGGGCAGTTAGTACATGCGATAGCCCGAGTATTACTGCCATCTCGCATATATTTAGTCTCCTCGCCTGCTAACCTCAACTGCCAAATTCAGGAGTGCCATCAGGTTTCGCAATATGCTGGCACAAACTAGTTAATACCGATGACCTGACAAAACGTTTGCTGCCGAGACACATTCATGCTTGTGTGGGAGACCATGACAGGTTTATGATTCTGCGTTCTGAGGTTCTCCGGATCCCAGAGATATCCCAGCCCATCGCGGTCTGCTGCGGGGTAACAGTTTTTGCCAGTCAATGGTTTTTACCGGTTAATGCCATTCACATGGCGGGTCGTCGGTAGCTCAGTGGTTAAGCTGGGCGTCTGGCATGCCAGAGGCACAGTACAGTGTTAGATTCCCCGCGCGATGTCTGCCCTTTCTGCCAGGATGAGAGGCAGTCGACGTCATATGTCCCAGCTGCTGAGTGCATCGCAAAGCTACAACCAACCAACCAACCAACCATTGACAGAGAGAAAGCTTGTCAGCATTTTGCCAGCCCTGCGGCCTGCGCTATGTCACGGATAATAGTAAACGGATAGGAAACTCCCCGGAATCGGCGACCAAGGACGGGCTATTGCCACCTAGCGGTTGGAGGCCGAAGCTAATCCTGGATAGGATATTGTTTGATTCCAGCAGCACATTCCCGCGTTGGAGAGTAAAGCGTGGTTTAGTTTCGGCCAATTTCCACTTTTTGGAGAAGCTAGGGAACCGTGATTCTGCTGCATAGAACTCTGTGGCGGTAAGGAATTAATTAAAACATCTCTGCCTTCATTTCTTTGTTTCAGGGAACATTTAAACGCATGGCGTGGTGTACTACGTTTATGGCGCGTTGTGTGTGTGTTTTGGGAGCAACTTACGTGTTGGATCAAGTGAAGCATGTAATTCTCCATTGCATTGCCCAGTTATTTACTCTAAATCACGAGAAAATCTGAATCAGTGGTATTTAGTCTGTTTGAGCTTTTGCTTGGCTTGAAGCATTGGTCAAAGTGGGCGCCGTAAATGTACCAATTTTCACCTGCATATGCAGCTCTGAAACTAAGGGTTTTCGCTGGAGGATGTCCGATTTGAGGCTGAGGAGCAGTCCGAAGGAGAAATTGTCTGACATAAATATTGCAATCTTTACCTAAGGTACATGGCTGAATATTTTGAAAGGTTGTAAGTGAAAGGATCGGTGAATCACCAAGCCTGGTGCCAAGGGCAAAGACTTGGTGCCAGTGGTGACACAGGCCACCAGTGAGCACCAGTGTAGGGCAGTTGTAGTGCAGGTAGGAGCAAATAACATAGGTCCTGCTAGGAGTGAGGAGCTGCTGCAGGACTACAGGGCCCTTCTGGCCACCCTGAAGCATAGTAATTGTCTGATTCGGTTCTCATCAGGTTGCCGTAGCAACATATTTCAGAAGAATACAATATTATAGAACTTCTGAGTTTTTTATGGAGATGGGTCAATAGCTTGTTTTTTAAATTGAAATCATTTCCAATAATATCGCATTATGGGTGCCCAAAATTGAACATTTGCAAACCAGTACTCGCATGGCGTCGTTATTCCGATGGGTCGCGGCACCTAATCTAGCTGCCTCACCCACTAGCAGCCCGCCGCCGACGACCATAGCCCTCGCACGGCCGATGCTCCGCGCAAACTTCGTCCGGCCGGGGAGGGGGGTTGTTACCTACCCTCCGGCCGGGGAGGTGGGTAGGTTACCTACCCCTCCCCATATTCATAACGGCATCAGATGGATTGGGTGGTTCTAAGAAGAAGAAGGAATTGGTTCAGTCATTTTTTGATCCGAGGTCAACGTCATATCACGTCAAACAAAAACAAATTGATGGCGCAGGCGGCACAAAGACTTCAATAACTATAGTGCACAATTATTATTCCACTGCACGGCCAAAACTGATTTGTAGATCAATTTAGTCCTTGACCTATAATAACCTGAGGTGACTGTTCAAAATTTGATAAACCGCAGGCAAATGAAGCCAGTTTACCATATTATCACACATGTTATCGGCACTGCATAGGTCACTGACCTAGGATGACCTGCACCTGACATTCGCCACACCAAATATGTATCCAACGCATGGTACTGACAATTGTATAGGTTTTTTTCGAGAAATTTGTGATGTGATTTCAAAGGTCAAAGTCAATTTTCAGGTGAAGTCGGTCGGAGACCTATGATGACCTTGTTAGGGGTCATTATGGTAAGGTATGCTTCAAAGTGTGCAATGGTTATTGAGAACGATATGCAATCTGTTGATCGATCGTGTATCTATATTGTCACAATATGTGAGATTTTCCGCAGTTTGGTCCGACATGCTGCCACTAAAAGTGTTGTAGGTCATTGACCTGACATGAGCTTGACCTGATAATTTTAGAGGATGTGTCAAATTGATGTAGCTTAAGGTACTGTAAATTTCAGAGCCCTAGTGGAAACCGTTTTTGGGCATGGTGCGAAACGTCATGGGAGGGGGTAGGTATTTACCCACCCACCCGGGCGTGCGAGGGTTGACATGGGAGACGTGGCAGCTGCAATGGGGTCATGCAGGAGGCCCCTGACAGTTCCTCAGAGGACTCCAATGGCTGTTCCGGGGCCCCTCGGCCCAATCAATGTTCATAATGTGCTCCTATGCCTGCTCAGGGTCACCTCGTTTGTCAAAGAATATGCCTCAGGGGAAATGTGACTGCCAGGGCCAATCAGCCAATCGGTCTTTGGCCAATCAGCAGCCTTTTTGTGTGGGGGGCATCGGAATGGAATTGGCCTGTCCCAGACGAGTCGCAGGCATATACGGTTGGAATTGGAGGTGGGGGGGCAGGTGCTCTCCCTTGTTTTTCTGCCGGCTCTCATGACACTCCGCTTCCATCAGTTAATCGGCACAGGTTAGTTGGTCACGAGCTTCATGGTTTTATACGGCGGCCGAAGGGATGGCGGCTACTGGAGTATGCGTCCCCGGCTGGCGCCGAGGGCGCAGTTTTTTTCAAACGACGCGTGGTAGAAGGCCGTTTCAGCTATATTTCTCCATCCCGTCAAGCTTTTTCGATGGGGTGTCCTTCGCATCACCTATCCAGGATTACTTCTCCGATCGTCCGATAGATGTCGCTAGTATCGGTCGGTGGTCGCAAACATCAAAGTGCCGCCCGAGAGTTTCCGATCCGTTTACTATTATCCGTGGCTATGTCTTTCGTCATTTGTCCGCTTCTGGTCGTGCGCCGTATCTGGTGGCGACTCATTGGCCGCCGTGATCAAAGCCACGCTCAGATTGGAACTCGGAATTATGCTCGTCGATCATCAGACTGCATCCGGGACGCCAGTCTTGCGACTGTCTGATCCAGTTACGACTGCCTGATTATGACTGCCTCGTCAAGTCAGATTCAACGTTGGCCGGAACCCGACCTGGAAGCAAGGTTACTAAAAACGTGAGCACGCCTACAGTGAGCTAAAAGAATCACACTCAACCTCATGCAACCGTACTTCGACCAGATCCGTAATATTAATGGGATGAGAACCCTGAATCTTGTTTGTTTCTGTTGTTTATAGTAAAAGTTTGTTTATTGGAAAAGTACTGAGTGGCTACGCTTTCTTTCTATTCGTATAAACAATTAATTTTGATCCGGGTTAGTTATTAGGGCTTTAGGACGCATCGACTTCATTAGTCATGTAGCGCCTAAACTTTTCGATCCAAAATAGCTGGTGTTCGTCATAACACCAGCACTAATTTTGCATTTGCTTTGCTTTGCATTTGTAGCCAACCCCAAGATCCCGGTGGTTTTCACCCATGACAGCCGTACACGAAATTTGACATCAGGCCACCCTGCTAGAAACGGGCTGGACTTTCCGATTCGTTTTCTGGTGCCCAGTTACTGCAATATTTCGGCAAAGCTAACAGAACGGAATACAGTTTGCAGTGCACATGTACTATAAACAAGAATGCAACCAACATGAACTTAAGTTATTTCGGGTCACCGCTTTCCAAAGCGCATGTTAAGGTACTGGTGCAGTAGCAGAGCAAGCGCCTTACTATTCGCAGTGCAAAATTTGTGGGTGCTAAGATATCCAGATGAGCCTGTTATTTTCCCACGCTGGTCAGAAATGTTTTCGGCCTCCGCTTCCAAGGCGAAGTGTGAAAGTGTGGAAATCCTCCCGCTGGGACCAGCGTGTATGCCAACGATGTGGAGAGTGGGTGGACCGAGACGTGTGCGGGTTTCACCGGTGCGCCGGTAAATGCGTACATGCTCGTCAGCTGTACGGAGGGACGGGGCGGGAAATTGGTGCACTACCCGCCGAGCAAGCTTTTAATCGGGCTATTCGGAGCCATTCCGGAGTTGTGTGCTCGTGTCGGGCGCATGCAGCACTGGCTCGGCCACGGACAGGGCTGGACACTGCGATGTTGGCGCTGTGGTTGATGAACTCTGCCTGCGTCGACACCGCTGGCAGTGGTGGGTGTCGCCGGCACCGTTGTGTTGGAGCTGCGTCGACGCCGCTGGCAGTGGTGGGTGTCGCCGGCTCCGCTGTGTTGGAGCTGGTTCTGCCGAACGACCAGTCGTGGTGCCGGCCAGTCTGGCAGTTCCGGCTGTGGAGACCAGCGGAGGCGGATCCAGAAATTTCGATGGGGGCACTTATTCTGGAGGGGCGCCATATCTCTATCGGGGAGACACATCCCCAGGCTTCCTCCTGGATCCGCCACTGGAAGTGCGTGGGGGGGGGGGGCAGCGAGCTTCGGATCCGTTCCACGTGCGCGCCTGCGGCGCCGCTGCGGCGAGCAGCCGAGCGATGTGCTCCGATTGTGCAGCGAGGGCTCGCCGGCGCCGCCAGCCAAGCGCGTCTGGTCACGAAGCCCCGCCGGAAAGTGAACCGGACGGCAGCCGTCTTCCCACGTCATTGTGTTTCGCGGTCACATTGGAAGGTGGTTGTGGGCGATTTTCGCGCTCGGCTCTGGCGCTGCTCCGTGTGGCTGATTGGGGCTTTCTCGCGTGGTGCTGGCGGGTTTGGTAGCCGCCGCTCGGCTCTGGCGCTCTCCGTGTGGCTGATTGGGGCTTTCTCGCGTGGTGCTGGCGGGTTTGGTAGCCGCCGCTCGGCTCTGGCGCTGCTCCGTGTGGCTGATTGGGGCTTTCTCGCGTGGTGCTGGCGGGTTTGGTAGCCGCCGCTCCTGTCGGGGTGAAGGGCTCCGCCAGTTGACACTGAAATGCAAGGTTCAAGAACTAGAACGAAGTTAATGCGTTCTTCAGGTTGCGTTAAAGTGCAATCACTGCTTCCTTCATTGTCTTAGCCAGAGTTGGCAATATGCTTGGGGGGGGGGGGGGACAACGTTTTGCCAAATCCCTGGTTTAGCCAGTTATGGCATCATTTTTCCAATACTGGCTTCAGCACTTACACTTCAGTTGCCTTAGCACCTACGTATACGTGAACTCCATCGATGCTTCCACAAGTAGCGCGTGATATGTGACATCGACCAGGCGCTGAGCGCCTGTCTGCCGCGGCGCATTCGACGCGTTCATCATCCCGATCGGGTCCGGCGGGCGTTGCCGGGCGTCGCCGGGCGTCGCTGGCGGCGGGCCAACTCATGGCCGAAGGCGGCGCTCCTGGCCGGCAAACGCCCCGCCCCGCCCCTCTCCCGCCGGATTGGGACGTGATGGGCTTCGAGCGCGGCCGGGGACCTGGCGCGCCGCCGCGACTCGGCTGTGTCGTCGGAACCGCCGCCGGCATCCCACCGACCCGGCGCTCGGTTTTTGTGGTCTGCTCAGAGCGGTATTGACGTTGGTGTCAGCATGTGGCGGCCTGAATCCGTTCGTTTTTGTTGGGCTCAGATTGTAATTATTTATATATGTATAGACTTGGTTGGTTGGTTATTGGTTTTGCGAAACGTCGACCGTTGAGTCGTATAGCGTCGCCAATCTCTCACGCCGATTGGTCGTGGGCGAAGAGTAGCGACAGGTGAGATTCGAACCCACAATCTTTCGATTGTGAGATGAGCATCTTACCCCTAGACCACTCGCCCCTATGTATAGACTTGCAAGCCGTGCAACGTCGTATGGTTATATGATAAATGTCGATATTGAATTGCGTCGTTTGATGCTTTGTATCGTCCGTGGTAATTTGATTGCATGCAGGCGCGCTGGTATTGCGTGCTGCGTCGTTCGGTTACATGTGCGTCACTACCACTAATATTCTCTAATAATCGTTCCATCTGATGTCTGTTTGAACTGTAGCGTAAGGCCTGGAAACGAAAACGCACTTCTAAAGTTCATCCGTGGATGACGTCAGCTTTATCGGCGTGCTATGCTGCGTTATGTTTTATTTTCAAACTCATCCACGGGACTGTTTCAAATATCCATGTTTCAAAGAAACGTTACTAATCCTACGTGGCTCTACGACCTGCTATGCGACATAATGTTAGGAAAGACATTGTAAGGATTTCTGGATCGATTCGCTGCATGCAACTGGTCGGAAGGTAATCTGTTCTGACTGGTATATTTGATGTGGAGTGTGCTTGGCCAGTATATTACCATCCGCGAACGTAGATTCGGTGTTCGTCTGTGATTTCGATTAATATTGCCTTTTAAAGGCAGATTTTCCGGCGGAAGTCCATGAAATTCTTATCAATTCGGCTTCAGTAATTCAATCAATTCGGATTCAGTCCATGCGAAGCGCCGCTTTGACATTGAGCCGAGGAGCCTCGCTGCGGCTTGCTAACTAAAGATTTTAGGAACCTGTGCATAACGGAAGCTTCCCTTAGTCCCTCGTCGAAATGACATTGGAGCTTGTTCCAGCTATTTTTTTGTGGAAATTGTTCAGTTGAAGTGTCAGGTGTCGGAGAATAGAACAAAGACGAGTGTTTTGGATGGAAATGATTATCAACCATTTCGATTAAAATAATACTTGTACGTAGTTACGTCAGATAACACTCGACACTACTAGATGTCCGATCGTGACGGCAGCTTCGGTTCACCTTTATTTGAATTGCAAATTGTTCGGGTGTCGACATATCCGGGTAAACGACGGCTCGCCCACCGCCTGGTCTCGACCGACACACTTTGCCAGAGCGCGCGGTGTAGTGTCGTGGCGCGAACGGACCAGCTGACTCGGGGGGGGATTATGCGTCACGTGATCACCGTCCGGCCCCGACCTCCCCACTGGCTGGTCAATAGGAGTGCCACCTGCTGTCGCCGGCGACAACTCGAGTGGCTGACTCAGCGGCCGCTGACGCAACGCGGGAAACATGCGGCCGCCGCGTCCAGCCGGGGGCCGGCTCAAGCCAACTGCCGACCGTGGCGGCTGCCGTTAACGCTGGCCGGCGCCGTTGCGTAACCGCGCCGACCGGCGGCGTTTCTGCCCGGCGTTGTTGTGGCGTTGGCCGGCCCCATCTGGGCACAGCCACAGCTGCCGACGGCCGAGACGCAGTTCCGGGGCGGGGCGTCGGCGCCGTCTGGTGACGTCAGCGGCGGCGCCGGCCGGCTGCCTCGGACGTGGCCAGCTGCGGCCGGGCCGACTGGCGCTGGCGACGCCCGGGCCCACTGGCGACCCGTGGGCCCACTGGCGACCCGTGGGCCCACTGGCGATCCACAAGCCCACTGGTGATCCACAAGCCCACTGGTGATCCACAAGCCCACTGGTGATCCACAGACCCACTGGTGATCCACAAGCCCACTGGTGATCCACAAGCCCACTGGCGACCCGCGGGCCCACTGGTGACCCACATGGTCTCGACTAATGCACACTGGACTGGTGGGAAGTTCTCCAAAATCCTACCAGAAGTCCTCCCTGGAAGTTGACGGCGCCAAACAGTGGAATCTAGCTGTCATAACTGAGGAAAGGTGATGTTCCCCAATCACTTAAATTAGGGGCGCTGTAACTGATATCAGCATACAGGAACCATATTCCGACGTACACCGACAGTTTGAAGACGGACGCAGGTGTTGGAAATGCCTTTGTGAGAGGCACTGCAACCAGAACGCTCTCTCTTCCAGCCCATGCATATGTCCGTACATCGGAGCTAGTCGCTATAAACCAAACACCGAGATTCATTAAGATTGCTGATGATGTACGATGCATGCTATTTATTCACTCGTTCAGCAGTCTACTCGCCCCAGGAGCTCACTCAATATTACACTCACTCACTCACACACTCACTCACGCTCAATATTACAATAAATTCAATTTAGACTTGCATTGCGGGCCATCAGAGATAAGAAGTAGTCTTCTGATGCATTCGAAGCCTCGTTTGAATTTGTCAGCGAGGCCGCTGACACTGCAGCGAAGCGTGCTGCTGAGGCTTCTTACACTCGATGCGTCCCTCTTCCTGCCGCCGCTGACTTCTGTCCAGACATTAAGGTACTCTTCAAGAAGTGTCAGGCCAGCTGGGCCGCCATCGTACGCAACAAGCTAAGAACAATAAACCCCTCTCTTGGTGAATGGCTCTCATTATCGCATGCAATCAGACCCTTATGTCGCTTACGAATAAATAAGTCACACATGCGAGACCCACTGCCATCTTCTGACCGGCGGTGACGGCCCGCTTTGTCCAAGGTGCCGTGCTGCACTGCCAGTGCGACGTGCTTTGATTGCCTGCCGCTGAGCAAGCACGACACTTCGGACGTGCTTCTTTCTCCCGTGGCGAAGCATTAGGTGACTAGTCCTCCGTCGTTCAAACGGGGCAGTTTTTCGGCTTCACATCAGATATCAATGTTCTGTGTTTATGCGTCTTGTTAATTCGCTGTTGCATTTGCAGCCAAATCAGGGTTGTCGTACGGCATGGTATCGCACTTGAAGGATTCAATCCTGCGACATGCAGTTCGTTACGTCGACCGACTTCCGCTTGTATTTCGTTGTTTGGCTGACGGGGTTGTGGCCGCTGTACGACCGATGTACTCGGTGCGCCCCTAATCTCCAGTACCCCCTCCATGTTTCCTCCCAATCCGCAATAGTTTTGGGTTTTAACTGATGGATGCCGTATGGGCAGCCCCTCCAATGTCTGTCGGTAGGGCGTTCGACTCTTGAGCGTAAGATCGTGGGTTCGAATCCCGCAACTGGCTGGATTACAGAGTCCACCCGCGACCAATCGTCGTGAGCGTTTGGCGACGATATATGATCATTATGATCGGTGCGCCCTGAAGCCCGAATAACTAACTAGCTATATGATCCAGCAGTGGAAGGTGTCCTAAAAGAACCCAAGATTCTTTCAGTGATTTGTTTTCCTTTAGTCCCTAACTTTAATGCTGGAACCTCATCAGATATGGATTTTGTCCAGAGCTCCGCCGGTGCTGCGCATTAGCGGCCGTGGTGTGCCTTGTCGCCGGAAAGTTGTGGAGTTCAATCTCGCCTGGCTGTCGCCCCGCCCGATCTTGACTCCCTGTGCATTATGCGATATTCATTATGCGATATTCACGATGAAGCACTCCTTAGTTATTTAGTTATTTGGGCTTAAAGGCCTGTTTGCACGCGGTAGAAACCCAACAGAATCCCGGCATAATCGTGGCGTTGGCAGTACGGAGCAGGACCCGGCAGAACCGATCAGAATCGAGCAGAACCCGACGTTGGCGACGTCCGCAGCCTCTGACGTCACAGCACAAATGGATGACGTCACGCGATGTATGAGCCATAACAATTATGACTTAGTAGCTTTGTTCGAGGTCGGCGACGTCAGCGGCAGACAACTTGAAATATTTCAAGTTGTCTGCCGCGTTCTGCCGTCGGACGGCTTCTGTGGTTGCTGTTTGGCCTTTCGGTGGCTGCATTAGAAAAAAGTGTAATGCTGTGAGTGTTGGAGATGGACGTATTGGTGAGTAGATCATCCTTTGCCCAGTCCTTTGCCCTGTATATAATATGCCCTGCACTGCAATCCAAATAAATACAAAAGATCGTATACATAATTTTGTTTTTTGGAAGGAGGCTCGTGCCACTAAATGGAGTCTGCTGAGGGGAATTTTGTGCATTTGGTGTTGCTGATGCAGCACCAGTTGTCAAGTTTAACGTTAGGCCTTTGTTGTTGCATGGCATGAACGAACTCAAAATTTGGCTTGACAACACAAGTCATGTTGGGAAATCGATTCCTTCTATGCAACAACCATACGGTTAATCATCAACTGGTTCAAAGTTGGGGTCGCTACCCTCTTACCCAGGCGCGCACCCAGGATTTTTCCATGGGGGGGGGGGGGGGGCCCGGACCGAAAAGGGCACTTGACCGGCTCCAAAAGGGCACTGCGGCCCGGGGCACACTGGAAGGTTTGCTGACCGGGGGGGGGGCGTGAATTTTCCATGGGACACGTTATATGTTATAGCACCGAACCCTTGTATTTACAATAATATTTCCAAAAACATGCAGCTTGCTCACAATTCCTCCGTCATAATTCCTCCGTCACAATTCGCTGCATTTGTTGCAGGCAACCGGGGTGCCCGATTATGAATCATGGAACCTCAAAAGGGCCCACAGAGGCTTCACTTAAGGGACAGTTGCCCTGATTGCCCCTCCCCATCACCAAGTCCTTGATATCAGTGCAACTAGGTAGGTACCTCCCTACTTATTGTAGCCTGCAGTTAATCTGTCCTTCTACTGAAAGGTAGCCAGAATAGAGGTAGGTGGGAAACCAGGCTCTGGAGCATTCACAGCCTTTAAAAGTGCTATCTCGAACCAAGGCTGTTTCAGAATAGGTTCAGGTAGATAGCTACAGGTAAGCAGGTAGGTACTTTTTTCTAAGGGCCTGAGCTACTGCTATCCAGACACCTGAGGAGGGTTATGCATGCGCAGACTGAAGAAGGTACATGAGCTTGAGACATAACAGCCCAGTGATTTATAGTTTCAGCGTGGTGTAGGTACCTATAAACATAAAGTGCAAATTTATGCCATCGTGCTTAACATCGTGCTTGTGCCCGCCTCAGCCTTGAATGGAGCTTCAGGCCGCTACAATTTTGGCGCGTAAATTGACTGAATACAATTTTTAATAAGAAACCCATGTTCGGCCAGATGTACCCAGGGCAAACGCGCAAGAAAGTCCAGCTGTTCACTGATGGAACACTGAAAAGTGAGATTTAAGCAAGGATTTTTTTGGGAGGCTGATACATTTTTTAACGCCGAACCTAGGGGTAGGCGGGGTAGGTATGTATCGTTCGATCGTTTAGGCCAAGGCCGATGGGCACTTTTGCGCCCAAACCCAAAAGGGCACTTTCTGCCGAGGGACACTTCTCGATCTCGACCTAGGGAGAGGAAGCCGGGCCCCCTGGGCACCACACACCGGTGCGCCTATAGGCACAGGCCACAGGACAGGGCACAGGGTATGGCACAGGGCAGGGCAGGGCACAGCACAGGGCAGGGCACAGAGCAGCACAGGGCAAGGCATAGGGCAGGGCATAGGGCAGGACACAGGGCAGGGCAGAGTTCACGGTACAGCACAAGGCACAGGGCAGGGCACAGGGCACTTTTAGATCAAAAGGGCACCTAATTGGGACAGGCATAGGACAGGAAAGGGCACAGGGGAATGTCATTTTTAGGCCAAAAGGGCACCCTTGGCACAGGCGGGCACATAAGGCAGGTGATTTTTGGGATAAATTTGGGACATTCCGGCCAAGAGGGCACTTTTCGGTCAAAAGGGCACTTTTAGCCAAAAGGGCACTTTGGTCTCATGGGGGGGGGGGCCGGGCCCCCTGGCCCCCCCTCCGGTGCGCCTATGCTCTTACCCCACCCACCGCTCGGTTCCTGCGCCATTGCCCCTCATCCTGGTATGAATGAACAGTTTTCGGCACGTTTTTCAGCTCTAATAGGAATATATTTTCCTCCCTTATCGTATGTTATGTTCCCTTATTATCGTAACCTCACTACCATATTGTCCATACAAACCATAACCGTTGACGTGCAAGAACTCTTCTTGTCGTGAGGTAGTGCCAAATATCTGGGAATCAGTGCTATTATGTAAAGGTACCGCTGTTAGCGGTACCACTTGAGTCATTAGTACTGCGTCGGATCCTTTGTAAAGGTACCGCTGTTAGCGGTACCACTTGAGTCATTAGTACTGCGTCGGATCCTTTGTGGCGCAGTGAGCAAGCACCCGAGACGCTTCATGGTGCATTGGGTAGATGACGTCAGCCTGCTAGTATGAGGTTGGCGGAATGAAACGTGACGTCATTCTGCCGCCGCCTGCTGCTTTCTTCCGCCGACTGCTAATTTCTGCCGCTGCCTGCCAATTACTGCCGCCTACGTCGCGAACGTCGGGTCCGCCGAGCGAAGATTCTGCCGGAATTCTGCCACGTGTAAACAGGCCTTTAGGGCGCATCGACCATGTTGATCGATCAACGATAGTGTAATCAGTTTTGTGCGATAGGAAAAGGAAAGTTGTCCGAGGAAAGAGGGAGGGGCATCGTCCAACACCCTTCCCCCTCGAAAGACAACTCAACAATCGCCGCCTCTGGTGCCGGCTTCGCCCCAGCAGCAGGGCACGAACCGCGCAGTCTCGGGGGCTCGACGCAGGCTGGCCAGCTGCAATTCCGAGTCCAATGCGATGTTGAAGTGTTTGTGATCATAACTTTACCAATTCCGAGGGAACAAAACCGCGCCTGAAGTTTGGCAGCTCTGGCAACCCGGAAGCGACATCAGTTGGCCTTATCCACATACAGACAGACAGACCGACAGACAGACAGACAGACAGACAGACAGACAGACAGACAGACAGACAGACAGACAGACAGACAGACAGACAGACAGACAGACAGACAGACAGACAGACAGACAGACAGACAGACAGACAGACAGACAGACAGACAGACAGACAGACAGACAGACAGTCAGTCAGTCAGTCAGTCAGTCAGTCAGTCAGTCAGTCAGTCAGTCAGTCAGTCAGTCAGTCAGGCAGTCAGTCAGTCAGTCAGTCAGTCAGTCAGTCAGTCAGTCAGACGCTGCGGACAGACATGCAGAGAGACAGACGCTGCGGACAGACATACAGAGACAGACGCTGCGGACAGACATGCAGAGACAGACGCTGGCAGACAGACAGACGCTGACAGACAAACAATTATACATAAAGACTAGACAGACACCGTACAGACAACGGACAGATCGATGCGTTGGCAAGAAGCGGAGCAGAAACAGCCGGTCGAACGTCCAAGTGTCAGCTGACCGAGGCAGTGCAGAGGCGCGGTGCAGGCTGCCGGGTCCGGCCGGTGCGGCCGCACCAGGCGGTCGGATCGATACGGCGCCGCTGTGCGGGCCGCCGTCGCCCGGGAGTCGGCTCGCTGAGGCGTGACGCCCCGCCCCGTCCCCACCCCCACCCCGCTCCGGGATTCAGGCCTCGCGGCGCTGGCCGGCCCCGGACGATCGCAGACGCCCGACCCGGCGAACTCTGCGACCTCGGTTGACCCCGGGGCCGGCGGGCAAAAAGGAAGCCGGCGGGCGGGCGTGTTTTTGCTGCGCGTGGATCGCGTCACTTGAGCGGCTTCGCCCGCGACCGGTCCGAGCCGGCTGGGAGGCCCCGGCAGGCGGCACTGCACCGACAAGGCTGTGTGACGCTGTGTATCGCTGGCACTGCACCGACTAGGCTGTGTGACGGCCCCCTGCCGCCTCGTGCACTGGCGACGACCGATGGGAACGGGGTGTTGGGGTGTCAGGTGCTGCAATTTGTATTGGCAGCCACCGCGCCGGCAATGGCCATTGAGCCCGTATGAATACAGTTACTCCCATTCGTCGCTTAGGGCGCGAGTCGTATTGTAGTATATGTCCGTCTCCCAACCGAAAGGTTGTGCGTGCGAGTCGCAACTATCGCTACCTCTTCGCCCGCGATCGACCGGCGTGAGCTTGGCAACGTCATGTGACCCAAAACAGTCGACGCGTCGTAGATCCAATAGCCACCGGCACTGTCGATAACTTACGATAAGGAGGGGGAAGGTGGGAAACGTCCCACGCCCGCACTGGTTATTGACTGCGCTCTGACGCCAGCGGCAATCATCTGTTGTCAATATTTCTCATCTGTTGTCAATTACTGTGGTCAGAAGTGCCGTAGACCCGGTAGTGATCGGAAACCGTGCACGTGAGGGAAGGGGGTCCCGCGGCCCCTCTCTCGCGCGCTGTGGACCAGACGGACAGCTCCATACATCTGGCAGTGGTGTGATACGCTAGCAATGCAGGAGATACAGTATTTGGTCTCGTGCAGACAGGGTTTCGGCCGCCAGAGCGGGAGGCTGTGTACCAGTACTCCCGCCGAGCCTCGGGCAAAAGCAGGGGCCGAGGGAAGCTCTCCGTCTCACGGTGCGGCCAACTGTACTGTGTGGACGGCAGGCGGGGCTGACGTGAACGTGACTATCGTGACGTGAAGTTACTATCCCCGTGAACAATTCTAAAACTGCCAAACCGCCAAGAACTGCCAAACCGCCAAGAACTGCCACATTTCCGCCATTGATTTTCTGGAGCAAGTCCATCAGGTATAGGAGAGTCCGTAGCAGATCTGCTATAGACTAGAAAGCTCATCAGATCTATAGTTGTCCAAGCAGTGAAAAGAACTTGCATCATATATTCCCCAGATTAACGTTGCTAAGTTCTTGTAATTGCTTAAAAACATGAACAACTCGTATCTGTTAGACTGTGCTCCTACTTGCGCTTGGTGGTGCTTCAGTCTGCTCCAGTCGTGGCCTTTGCTCTAGTCAAACAATAGCGGACATTTGACAGTTCTTGGCTTGGCGAGCTTGACGGTTTCGGCGTTTTATTATTGTCCAGTGGGGATATTTAGCCTCAGCCGGGCCGGAGATCCAGCCGGCTGCCGGGTCCCGGTATCGAACCGGCCGACCAGCTGCGTAAATACACGGCCGGGCGGCGCGGGCCGGCCGCCGACGCTGCACGCCCATCGATAAAGTCGGCCGGCGGTGGTGTCACTCTGCCCTGACCTCCGGCCCATTCATGACGGCCGGCAGTCCACTACTTCCCGGCTGGATAGAGCGTGTCGTCCCATGCGCTCTCGTTTATTTCCATATAACATTGTATGTGTACACATGTGTGGATCGAGCTGTGTGGTGTGGGCTCATCGCACAACGTTGTTTGAATATTGATTCGTGGCAAATTAGTTGTACTTTGGGATTTGAGCCGTCTGTGACAATGAATTTTCGAAAGCTACTAAGCTAGTTAGCTCCTTAGTTAATCGTCTCTTGTCGGCCGCCAGTTTTTCAGTTGAGGTGCTCCACCCCCAAAACAAATTGACGCCATCATAAGTTTGTTTCATTGTGCAATTTGAGAAAAGCTACCTTATCATGGAGGTCAAGTGTGAACCGTTTTTACCACCCCAAGATTGCCTTTTCATTCCGCATACCGCAAGCGTCCCAAGATTGCCTTTTCAAGGCCACCAATATTCGCCATTCGCCTGCGTTTTGCTTTTAGCCGGTCAGATCTGTGGTTCGGAGGAACTGATTTGGCTGTCAGTGATGCTCACCTTAGTGCTGCATTTCGTGTGGCGAATTTACCACCCTATTGTTGGCAATCACCTTCACATGTGAGTGGGCGCAAAATGACCTTGGCAGTCGACGCGCCCCGAAACTCCAATTCATCATCATCTTCACATGTGAGCAATCCATAATGGCCGCCGCTACCATTTAGCCAATCGCAACCAGTCGTTTGCCGTTGGAGATTTCTGGCAGAGCCTGAGCATAAAGCTAGCATAAAGCTTTTTTTTTCTCGTGAAATACAGTAAAGCTATTCTTGACTTGGCACAAGCGCGATTTCCGCACAAGTGAGCGGAAATAGTCGAGGCCATTTTAGGCCAGGTACGGGGTTCAATCCATAACTTGCTTCTATCTTTTATTCATTCACATGCATAGAGGTGCGTCTCTTTCGTCCTTGAGGATAGTACATGTCTTTTATGCGTGCAACTCGTGCACGAGACTAGGGCTGCCAACAGAAGCCACGGTGAACACTTTTTTTTCCGGAAATTAATCTTGTTTTCTGGATGCGGTGAGGATGCAGTGGTTATTGGCCTTTAACAGCATGATAAAACTGATGTTTAAGCTGGCGCATCTCTGTGAGGGCTAGTGTCTGACAAAAATATTATGAATTCGTCGAGATCACAACTCTGAACTTCAGGGGGACGAGTGGTCTAGGGGTAAGATGCTCGTCTCACAATCGAAAGGTTGTGGGTTCGAGTCTCACCTGTCGCTACTCTTCGCCCGCGACCAATCGGCGTGAGAGATTGGCGACGCTACATGACTCAACGGTCGACGTGTCGTAAAACCAATAATCAACCAACTCTGAACTTCGACTGAGTTATGTGGAACTCAATTCAGTGAATTCGTGTTCTAATATAACTATGGCGATTGCGACTCTAGTACCGTCCCACCCTGGTGTCAGTTGTGTCAATGTCAGACTCTGAGACGACATGTGATGGTTCTATATGTCCCTGTTTTCGTTCGTTTTCCATGCCTAGACGAATCTCTCTCAACTCAAAACTCTCACCATCTGTGGCGGTATTGGACGCTTGTTTGGGGGAGGGAAGCCTGTAGCGCAGCGTTAACATAATGGTTTTTCGTTGGGTGTGAGATGTCGAAACGAACAGAGTATGATGGCGAAATTTACTATGGAATTAGTGTCATTTAAAATGTTTTTGATGTCCTTCAGATTCAAATTTGAGCCAATGGTGTACTTATGAGTGTACCTTTATCATTTGCTATGATATTCATAATTTAGAAAGAGCTATATTCGGGATAGATATAAAAATACCTATGCCATAACTGGCATTGTATGCCATTTCACATTATAGGTAATCCCTTTACCTGAAATAGCGTTGCGAAATGTTCGTTTATCAAAATCCCTTATCGAGAGCATGAGCGTGATACTTATGAACGAGATACTGTTAGAAAGGAGACACGAAGACTTCATAAGCACACATCATGAGGAAGGATGTCGATATTTCTTGGAGAAGGATGTCGATTGAGTGTTCAAAAAGTGGTATATTCCACCCTATTTCACGAATAATTTATCACTGCTGTAGCGTGACCATTACCGCGTTTGTGAACCGGGTGTTTCTCGTCGGGGGCGAAGCTTCGCCCAAAGTCGGGGAGCGAAACGGTTCGCCTTCTACAGTTCAACCCCCGGATGCACCCGCTCCACGCACCCGCCATGCCCGGGGCTGATGGGGCCGGCCGTGGCGCGGGCGGCCATTTTGTGACGCCGCCGGCGTTTTCTGACCAGTGTTGTCATCTTGCCGCCGCGGCCCGTCCGACGCCCCGACCACTGCGGAGGGGTGCCGACGGTGGGAATCGCACGCAAGGCGCACCTGGTGGCGCAGTGGGGGGACGGAACGGCAGCGGGTCGGTGTTCTCGGGGGCAGCAGTGTTCCGCACAGCCGGGTACGGCACAGCGGCGCGGCAAAACACGGCTCAGAGCATCTAAGTGGCGAGCACGCCTCGGCCAAGTGAACTGCCAGCCCAAAGTGCGGACACGAGTCGCCTTTTCTTAGTAATTGACGTCAGACGAGCACAGTTTAAATGTCGGCACCTAGCGCAGGCCAGCACATCTCAGCAGATGGGATGTGTCGTGCCACGCCGCAATGGCCTGACATTTCGAACTTTACGTGGGAAGCGACACACCCATCAGGAAGTTGTTTTGACCTGTGGATAGAGTTTTAACTACCAAAATTGATTTTAGTGAACTTCACAACATGCAACTATATGTCAGCTTTGTTTTCTTCGCCATACTCTATTTCTATCATCTGTGCCATCACAATATAGCTCGCAGATGCAGCGTTCTTCTGTCAAAATATCCTCTTGCCCGCGCTCTTCGTGATGCTGCGAAATAGTTCCGACGTTATCAGAGGTTCTGACTTATTTGCCTGTTGCCCTCGACTAGTCGAACACTCAATTACAGGACACTACCGTGTCGTACTGCAACGCGCCGAGCCGTTGGTTTGAAAGACATGAAGCCACGTTGAAGTACGGGTCAGAATGGGGACGGTCGCCAGCCGCTGTTGTTCAGTCCTTGTCCACTGTGTGACTGATCATTTTTACGGGTCTATTTTTTGTTGCTAGTTTTGTTTCCTAGATGAGCAAATCAGGCTTGCCCACCATGGCTGCCTGAACTATTTGGTGCCTTGCCAAAAAGAACTACCTTCAGTGCACCGAGTGCACCACGTGTACCCCAACGCCTAATTTGTGCGCCGGCCAACACCTACACAAGTTGCATAGCTCGTTCAGTTCAGTCTAGTTGCCTTTTGTTTTCTACCAGAGTTTCCAGGGATAATTTTTACCTTGTTCCCATTATCTTGAATGCGTCTGGGGTATGCCAAAATGATGTAGCCTCAATTGTCTACAATGGAAAATGATTCGTGAATGGGAAGTAAGGTATAAAAGTCATATATGCCATTTAGCTATGTGAAACTGCATATTTCTGTAAGTTTACAACTGTTTTGATTTGGTACTGCTGTTCTTTGTTTTGGAAGCTTTGTTTTGACAAGGAGTTGGTTGGCCTTCCATTTGGTACCGCGTATAAATAGGATTGAAGAGATATATCCTAGTCAGTATGCCATGGGATAGTGTCCGAAAGGTATAGGAGCATGTAACAAGAACAGCGTGTGGTCCGTGAAAGCTCGACGTGTAGCCAAGAAAGGCCTCGGCTGATAACGTAATTTACTGCGTGAGTAAAATAATTTACTGCGTGAGTAAGCCAATCTGTGTTTGGCTATATATATATAGTATAATTCAGGTATCATTTACACCATTGCCGAATGTCAAGCTCATTTTGGATAATATGCCTGACAAAGCCTATCTGCTGTCGTGTTTCCTACTCTTGCGTTACTGCCCCCCCACACACACACACACACACACACACATACACGCTGATGCATGAGCGACGATGACCGAGGATTGATTGTGGGGAAATTACCGCACTGCAGGGAAAAATTTCAGCGCAGATGGCATACTCGAACCGTGAACTGAGTTTCCATTACACAAACGAACTAGTTGCCATCATTTCAACCACTCACCGTATGTCCCGTTTAATTGCATGCACAGAGCGGAGCTCCAATGCGAGGAAGGATATGGAGCGTCTGAGCTTTGGAACTTAAACCTGTGGGGTTCGATTAATGCTGGTAATTCCTTGATAATGTGAAAAGAATGTTTGATGGACTCGCGTACATTTCCTTTCTAACGTTCCTTCTGCTTCTTTGCTTTCCAAACTGGTGAGTGGGTGAACTGGACCTCAACTCTCCTTAGGATGCGAACAACCCTGATTCAAGCATCGCGGAACGTGCCGTGCTGCCGGAATCCCGCATGGAAGCATTGCGCAGTGCGATTCATTTTCCACGCGCCGTGACCTCGCTCGCCACATCAGCCTCGCGGCGCGACCGGTCCCGCCGCGGCAGCTGCTGGCTGGCAGCGCTGAGGAGACGACCCACCCGGCCCGGCCGACCATATTGATTCGCTGCGTGCATTCTCGACCGAAAGCACCAGTTGGTTATTCGGGATTCAGGGCGATAAAGGCGGGAAGTACGATTGCTGCGAATTGTACTGTATGTGTGATATTTTCAGGGTTCATGCTTGCTATTGCTATCCGTCTTTTGCATTAGTGGGTGGGTGGAGTGGGGGTGGAGAAACTGGGTTACGGGTATGGCACTGTCGTAGCCGAAGAAGTTCTAAGCTGGGTAACGTTGCAGAGTGTCGAGAAGTCACCGCATTGTGTAATTTGCACTTTGCTGACTTTAATGGTCTATCTACTGACACTGCCCAAATCTGTTTTCTGTCACTTCCTCACGGACGGCTGGACGTATATGTTCAGGTGATGAATGGTGCACCTGTTCCGTCAGCATCATTGCTGACTTAAACGCTGCTTTACGTATATTAATTCCTGTATGACCAACGCAGGCGATGCGCCCGTAAGCCCAAATAACTAACATATTAATTCTTAAGACACCCGAAATAGTCGCACAATGATCCATGCGTGGTATATTGCAAGTGTTTCGCACCATGTTATGGTCCGCCATTTCAGAGCTCGTGTGGCTTTGCTTGCGTTTCCACTCTAAAAGTCTTACATATGCCCAGAGTAGCAAGTTTCGTTCAGCAGGTGGTTTCGGCCGGTTTTAATTATCGTCAAGACCGGCTGGGCGAAACCATTTTTGCTCACCTTTATGACGAAGGTGAACAAAGCTATACAGTATTGCCTGTTTTAGTCGGATAAAACTGGTTGACGCCACTGCTCTATAGAAAACTGCGTGTGTCCGGCTTTTTGCCAACCCTGCCTTTCGTTGGCATATGACGCGTTCAGCCCGCGTGGACGCGCCACAGAGTGCATTCCTTTGGCACTTCCGCGGCGATACGTAGACGGCTGTGTTGTCATTCGACTGTGGCGTCGCAGAGGGCTCCGAGGCGATGACACGGCAGCTGGGCGAGCTGCAGGAGTCGTCCTGGCCACCACGTGGCGACGTCGGTGCTATATCCACTGCGCCGGCCGGCCGTGACCGCCGCGCAGCCGTGAACCCGGCCGGCGCACACTGGCGCAATTCCGGCTTGTGGTAGACAATCCGCAGCGCCGACCGTGCCACACTGCCCACAGTCACGAGCCCGACCGGCGCACACTGGCACAATTCCGGCTTGTGGTAGACAATCCGCAGCGCCGACCGTGCCACACTGCCCACAGTCACGAGCCCGACCGGCGCACACTGGCACAATTCCGGCTTGTGGTAGACAATCCGCAGCGTCGACCGTGCCACATAGCTGCGAGCCCGGCCGGTGCACACTGGCACAATCCCGGTCCTTTGTGCTCAACACAGCGGCGGTAAATGTTCGCCAAGATCCAGCTTCTCACTGTTGAGGTAGTGTCGAGTGTTTGGCCGTGCCGCGGGCTAAGCACGCCCTACGTGGTCAATAGAATGGAAGCGCTCTAGCTTCTTTTTTACAACAGAAGACGTCCATGCGCCTTCCTCGTCATCTTTTTTTTGCAACATGCAACTTTTTCACTTCATACGACATTTTCTGCCGGGCACCAAGCGATCGGCCTATTACGGCGTATATACTGGTTTACTTCGCCTTGTGCAAAGCACCGGGTTTTTCATGGCATGATGTGGGGCGGGTACATTTTGTCAACACTCTTGCAGGGCAAGCGGAAACTGAGATAATCACTACGTGTTCGGGTTCATTTCCGTTTCAGGAAAAAACTACTTCCTGCATAGTGAAAGTTGCATTCATCGCCTTAAAGACTGGACGGATTGTTGGAGTGTGCTCATCTTCGCCTGTGAATAGGAGTTACGTAACAGCTACGCAGTGTTTATCCAAATGGAAAGGGCACTGGTGGTAAAGGAGCGCGATGTTCAAAGCCAAAGCGAGAAACATGCAAGAGGTGCTCTCCGGTTTATCTATGAACGCTCTTTGCAAATATTTGCAAACTTCTTTTTCCCCGGCGTTTTCGACAGGATAGTTTTGCCAGCTAGATTAACCAACAAAACCCTTGCTTCCCTTTAAGACAACCGTTGTCGTTGAGCTACGTCGACGTCAGGGATATCAGTTTATGTAGGTACCCTTCGAGTGGGCCATTGGCACTCTGGGATCGATTTGTTCCTACTCCACTCACCCATGTCTTATCGATGTAACATGGGGCCCTATGGAGTCTTTCAATACTGAGAAGCTTCGCAACTAATTAAATAATTATTTCCCCATCATCATACCCACTCTCAAATATATCTAATAAAACTTCGCCCGTGATCGGTGTTGTGCGACCACTTGGAATTGGTGCGTCCTTGACCTAGAATCAACAATCGTTCGAATAGAGCTTTTGTCGCGCACCCAGTTGAGTGACCAGGAATTTGGTGACGTTGATACCACTGCGGTTGTTTCGGCAGGTAGAGGCCTGGAGATTCATTAAATCTGATATGATCCTGGGATGAATCAGGGTCCATGACAGATGCGGCGATGACAGATGGCACGATGGCTTATGCCCAGTTTTGAAGCCCAATAAAACCTTGGTGCGTCACCCGAACTCCAAGGTTGAGCACGCCGAGGTGCGGCATGCTTCGCGCCAGCTAATTAGAGGTGCAAACCAGGGGCCCAGCGAGCCTGCCGCGCAGCACCGTCTGCCGGTTGGCGCGCCAGACTGGACACCGGTTCAGGACGAGACTGGCGGCTGAACTCGCGCTCCGTGATTACCCTGCACGGCTGCCACGCAGCACCGATGGTTTTCTCAGTGGTGTGGTTTCAATAAAGTGGTGTGTGTTGGAAGATCGCGGGTTTGCATTCTACCCAACAATTTTCACACCTGTGATCCATACTTCGTAATACCGCGTGGCTGAAGCTGCAGAGTCGCGGTCATCGGTCAGGTATGTGGCATGTTGGTCGTACGCCAGATGCGCCTTTTCAGCGATAACTGTGTAAGATCGTTCTTAGATTTTATAGGTTTTCGATAATTGGTGGATAGAACAAATCGGTCGCATTCGAATGCTTTAGTCAGTGGAGAACAATGTCACCTCCAACCGCGTAAATACGGAAGTTGTTCCCAAGTAAATATGATCACTTGATGTTTCTATTTTTGTAAGCGTCAGTGGAGAACAATGTCACCTCCCATTAAGTAAATACGGAAGTTATTCTCAAGTAAGCACGATCACTTGGTGCTTTTTTTTGGTACGTTTGACATTCTACGTCATCTAGCTATTTTAGTCATAACATTTGATAACCTGGATGAGGAGTGCGTTTCTTTATTCAGCTCGTGCCGTCCTTAATCAATCAGGAGTGCGTTTCTGTATTCAGCTCGTGGAGTTCCTAAACGTATGCAATGGTATTTATTTTCACATGCAAAATATATGCACAGTTCAAAATTCACGTTAATTTGCTTGGGCTCTCAGTTGTTGCTGTTAGCTTTAGTGATCCTTTACCATCAGTCGGGTAAAATCCAAATCCAACCCGAATCGATTTTTATCTTCCTCAGCTGGGCTGTTGAGTTGCGGTTGGTTTTAGCGACTCGTCCGTCGGTTGGGGTGTTTGCGGTGGTCCCGAACCGGTGACGGAAGTGTTGGCCCGCCGTCGAAATAGGTCGGAGGTCGGCGTCCCAATGGAGCGGCTGGCGCGAGAGTCGGCCGCCGAGAGAAGGGCACGTCACGGTCGTGAGCGCTGTGACAGGCTGCGACCGCGGTTGGGCGCGGCGTCCACGGTTTCCACCGCGGCCACGACGCTCACGACGTCCACGGCATCCGTCGGCAGACCCGGCCGAACAACACGTGAGACTTGCCGAGCGGCTCACTTCGGGGAAAGCGCACGCCATCGGGGATGGTCGTCCGTCCGCTCGAATGGAGTGATCTAATCTGACCTTGTTCTCAGAGTATTGAATCAGTGACATCAGTGACTATGTATTCTTCGATTTTCATGCGGCAGACTTTTCCCATGATTGTGGATGTTATGCTAGTGGCGCATAATGAAGTGGACTATTTCGGACGCATCCACGAAATTATTTAGCCACTCGTGTGCTCGGTGAAGTGGGGGAGATGAAGTGGGATAACGTGGGCGATGACATACTTATGAAGACGTCCGGTTAAGAATGGAATAGATATTGTTAGGGAAGAGTACCTTGAACCATGTTTTCCAGTATCAGCGCTCGGGTCAACTCGGAATGAATGGATGGATGGATGGATGGATGGATGGATGGATGGATGGATGGATGGATGGATGGATGGATGGATGGATGGATGGATGGATGGATGGATGGATGGATGGATGGATGGATGGATGGATGGATGGATGGATGGATGGATATATATATATATATATATATATATATCATGGGCATTTAATATCTACACAGTGCTATACGCAAATGCTATACGCAGATGCTGTACTTCATAGTCTGGTCTACAACTAGACTGGGAGTCCTTGGGAAACCCAGAGTCCAAGCTGGCTTGACTGGTATTGACGCTGTATGACTGTCAAGAGAGGAGTAGACAATTAACAAGATTTTCATCACCTTCAGTTTCCAGGTGAGGGCCAAACTTCAGGAGGGAAGGAACGATTTTCAAGTTTGAGATGTTGGGGACCGTGCCGGTCTGCGTTAGACATGTCTTTTGGAAACCGGCAAATGCCGAACACCGTGATTTTCATGGTGCATGTGATATGCTTGCAACAAAAATCACAAGCGATTTGATGATCATAGATCAAGACAGCTTATTCGTTTCCCGCCGAATCTGCCACAAGAACGCTAAGGAGTGTACGTTGCTAGCGTACGACAAGCATGAACTTATTATGATTGTGGTGAGGTATCTTTCTGAAGTTACCAGTTTTCCGGATGGAGTCGGACCCCACAAAGAATCCCAGGTGAGGTACTGATTCCAGGGACCGCAATGATGCCGACTCCATCAGCTAATTAATGCAGATATTCTTAGGCTTATTGACAGAGCATGCATTTTGGTGATGGCTTATTGGCCTTGATTTAACGAAGCATGGTAGATGTGTCCGATTAGGAAGTGAGTATAAGTATCGTCTAAGGTTATCCCCTGTTTACATTTTTGACTCATCACATACCAAGAGGGATGAGCCGAGACGACGTTCGTTATATGGCTCGAGCTGGACCGCGTCATCAGAGGTTTACGTTTTGTCGTAATCTGCATACGTTCTGTCAGGATTAAAAAGAAGAGGATGAACGTGCAACGTCTTTGGAATCGTTTCGTCAGCGTCATTTATGGAAAGGACGGCCGTCGTGTCGGACACCAGGCTGGTTCTTTTTCTGTCGTGATTTGCATTTGCGTGGGTTGCGAGCATATGGCTACGCTACGCATTCCAGAAGTTGTTCGAAGCATTCGATGGGGTGTTTGACGCTCAACAGAGCGGGGCCGCGGTACCTCAGTCGGTAGAGTGTCGGACTCTTGATCGTAAGATTGTGGGTTCGAATCTAGCAACCGGCGGCATTACCGGTTTCACCCGCAACCAATCGGCGTGAGAGGCTGGAGACGCTATATGACCTAGCGGTTAAATGCGTCGAAAAAGAACCCAAGGCTCTTCTTCTACGCTCAATAGAGCGCATTATCCGCCATGCGGCTTCAGGTGCGGACGGACTCATCTGCTGGTACGGCCGGTCAACGACCCTCTCCGCGCTACTCAGGCTGGGCACCAAGTGCACCGTTGCCCTTATAAGCAACTTATTGCACTGATTCGTTCGCCGCAATGACGCCATTTTTTCAGCAAAATATGCCCATGCTTACGATTCCAACTGAACCTCGTTCGAACGTCTTCGGAAGTACATATATACAATAAGGTAACTGTTTCGATAGCCTTCTCATTTTCTCCTCACTTTCAATAATTCAAGTACATCCCATTTTTTGTAGAATTGTGGAAGCCCAGTCGTCGAAATATAGTCATTTTACTGTAGGTGTTATACTTTCGAAGCGCTTTGGGTTTAACACGCGCCCTGGAGGGCCTCTGAAAATTACGCGCACTGGAGGGGGGGCCGGCGGATTCCGCCCCCCCCCCTAAGATCTCGGCTCCTAATGAAGCTAGAGGAACGAAATTCGCAGGGTGGATGGGTACTGTAGTGAACTCTATTGTGTGCAAATTTCATGACCTTAGGTCAATATCTTCAAGGTTAAATGAGGTCAAATTGGCAAAATGTTCTGGTATTGCGTGGCTTGGCTTGTCATCGTTATGGAGCGCTGTGATTGTATTTAAATGCTCCAAAATGGGCATCAATGATGTTTTGGACATTACTAATGATGCAATGCAGATGCTGGACCCAACAGTTGACCTCAGGTCAACTATATAGCACCACTTTATCAGGTCAGTTACCTGTTCCAGTTACCGAAACCGGGCCGCCCGCCCGACTGCTCCGTCGGGCAGCTCGGAGCAATCGGCTTCGTGAAGAAAGGAGTGAAGTACATGAATAAAGTATGGAAACGCAATGACAAACAGTACAGATGACAAACAGTAGTGCATTTATGACAACATTCCAGTTGGTCAAGTTTGGTTCCATTAACCTGTCATGAACTTGACCTGACTTGACCTCGGTGACCTAACATGATCTTGAAACTATATAGCATATCAATATACATCAAACAAGTCGCTAGTGTTGCCAAGAACACTTACCTTTTGCGAATATACGGGAAACACATCAGCGGCGATTTTTGTGGTCTGGCGCTATAAATTTTTTTTTGATTTTAGCGGCGCCTAACTTGAAAGATTTTCGGGCGATTTCCATTTTTCTTGCTTTAAACGACGCGCCGGTCATTTCTAAGCAGGTACGCAGAAAATCGCGTATATCAACCGGTAAAATCTGCAGTTATTTACGAAAAACCGGAGGGGTGGGCGGATTTCGCCCCCCCCCCCGTGCGCGTGTTAAGATTATGCAGGCATGAAATAAAAAATGATAACGCTCCTTATTTGGCACTAAGGATCACAATAAGTAAAGCTGCATAAAAAGACACCATGGCCTCTACGTCTGTCTTGGATCTACAGTTCCCATAAACATGGTGATTTACCCAAGCTGAACGCCGAGCTTGTTTCATTGTTCATTCATTTTGAGTTGCGGTTGCTTGTGCTGCTTCACCAACCGTTGGCCGTGATTCCGGTCTTTCATTGTTCAGCGGGAGCTGTTGCTGTGCCGGTGATCATCACAAACCCTTCGCATGGGCGGTGTTGAGCGGTACCCTGGGGACCTGCCAGCGATCAATATTGTCAGCTCAACCGGAAAGTCTGTGCCTGCATTCCCGACAACTTCGTTTTAATTGTTTTAGTCTCTCCGCCGCGGCCAGTCGGGGAGGTCAGCTACAACTCTAACATGGGATAACGACCTTTGTGGCAGACAGAGCGGTTGTCAATTTTTAACGCACAATCTCGCTGTGGCGTTACGCGAACAGATGAATTCAAAACGGCTAGGACCATCAACAACAACAACAAAAAGTTTCTATGCTTCTGACTGACGGCCCAATTTTCCACACCGTCCCAAGATGCTGCACGTGATACTGGTGAACACCGTTTTGCATTCGACCCTTCGTCCCCACGGATACCCTCTTCGCCCGCGACCAATCGGCGTGAGAGATTGGCAACGCTATATGACTCAACAGTCGATGTGTCGTAAAAACCAATAACCTCACGGAGACCGTGAATTAAGGGAACAGTGGATGTGAATCCCCGGAAACTCCACAATGCGACAAATAGTGATGACTTTTTGGAAATCAGAATTTTGGCTAATCCATGCGAAACGTGCGCAGAGGGCCGAATACCATCAGCAATCATAGGGTTTGAAATGTGAGTGTTGTTTTCGTATATCACACTGTGAGATGCCTGAGATTATTAGGGGCGTCTATTCAGTATAACGGTAATTTAAGGATAGCTCAGTAATATGACGTCGATGTCGTAATGTAATGTATTTCGGATCCTCCCGAGCAGGGTTTTTCAGTTTCCGTCACAGAAGTGCACTAATGTGCAGCACAAACCATCATCGCGAGCATACACGATAACGAGTGGCATCACAGTGCTGATGTAAGCGATGTTCCGGAGGCCGGAGGTTAGAGCCCGGACATGCGCAGCATGGCCGAAAGCCTCCGTTTGAAAACATTGTAGCCACCTGAGTTCCTCACATCTGGAGGCAGATTGTTCCACGTCCGGCAAGCTCTCGGTATGAAGGAGCGGCGCGCGAATTCTGTGCGGCATCGTGGTACCTGGAGCTCACCGTTAGCCGTGGCCCTGGTGCTCGGTTGCGACACAGTTGAGCGACAGTTTAGTTGTCCGCGAATGAGTTCTGGGCCAGTGAACTCGTCCATAATTTTAAAAACTGAGTGAGCATCTGCCTCGGATATGAAATCCTCGAATTTGAGCCATCCTAGTTCTTTCAACGTGGGCGACGCATTATCCCGGTAGTGCAAGCCGGCGACAATCCTTGCACCAAAGTTGATGCATTTTGAATGCGTCGTTTCTGGGCTCTGCTACAGCTTCCCCAGACAGACACACAGTATCTTATGTGGGGGAATACAAGTGCCTCAATTAGCACCCGTCTCGTAATGTGAGAAAACTTATGACTCAGTCTAGCGAGTCCAATGAGTATGCAGTTACACAGACGCACAACAGTAGATACATGCACATCCCAGGACAGGTGTGAGTCAATTTTCACGCCAAGTAATTTCACAGACTTCGTGGGTACTATTTCCAACTGGCCGAGACGAACAGATAATTTCACAGGTGTATGATGTCTAGAAGATTGGAGAATAACCATCTCAGTTTTGGAGGGATTTACTTTTAGTCGATTCTGGATGAACCAGTTAAAGGCGACTGACAGTTATTTATTCAATCGTTGGCTAATGGCTGTGATTTCGTTTCGCTTCCCGGAGTCGAGGAACTGGACATCATCGGCATACGTCATCTTGCCGTGTGGGATATGTTGTGGGAGCTCATTGGATAATATTAGGAACATAACCGGGCCCAAGATCGAGCCCTGCACCACACCATGTGTTACCGACAGAGTGCGGTGTTAAGCCCCAACGATCAATCAGAAACATTAGGTATGCGTGTTCATCCACCACAGAAGTATTTACTTGTTCGGCATCGCTAATTACGGTACAGTGATACCAAAGACCACAAGCGCCCCCAGGATTGTATAATGACCCGAAGATGCTTTTCGTTGCCACGGTGAGAAGCGACAATTTTCACAAATCGAATGTGGAAAGAACGATGAATTCTTGAAAAGAAAATGAAAAATTTGATGTTCTTGATGAAAAGAACATCAAACTACTTCCCGAATTATCCTGAGTTAAGGTCACTACGGCAGGGGAAGCAACAAAATCCGAACCACTGCGTGAACAAAGCGATTCAGACGGCGCCTCCTCTCGGTTGTGCGTTAGATCACCATCAGCTACCATTTTTCCACAAAAAAAAACTCCAACGTCATGGTGACAACCGCTGACCTCTGCCTCCCCTGACCAGGCTGGACACCACTGCACGAGGCGTGCATCCACGGCTGGGCGGGCATCGCGCGCGAGCTGCTGGCCGCCGGCGCCGACGTGAACCGGCCCGGCCTGGACCGCGTCACTCCACTGCACGACGCGGCCGTCAACAGTCGGCCGCGGCTGGTGCGGCTGCTGCTGCGGCGCGGCGCCGACCCGGCGGCGCGCACCGCCCGCGGCCAGCGGCCCGCCGACCTGGCCGGAGAGCCGCGCGTGCGCCATCTGCTGCAGCGGCCGGCCGGCCACCTCAGCGGGCTCAGCTCGGACGACGACAACGCGAACGGTGAGCGGGCGGGACGGGACGGAACGGGACGGCCGGCGGCGCGGCGGTCTGACGTGGTGTGGGGGTCGTCGGCTGGCGAAGAGGTGTTGTGTGGTGGTGGGGTAGGCGTTGTTGAGGATCGTCGGTTGGGTGGTGGTTGGTGTTTGTGTTGGTGGTGGTGGGTGGGCCAGTCGTTGGGTTCGAAGTGTGGAGGTAGTGGTAGGATATGGTTGCTGTGGTTTTTATGGGGGTGGAGACCTTTGCGTTTGTTGGGTTAGATAAGCTGGGCAGCTTTGGGTGATGGTTAGATGCTATGATTGTTCAGTTCGGTGTGGTCGGCGGGTTACGAGGTAAACATATTGACTGATGACTGAGGGTTTGAATGTTTGTGGAGGTGTCGGTCGGTACATCGTTTTTCATCATGCTCCATTCATGAGGTTGGCGGGAGCCGCTGAATGTGTATTTTGTTGGTTGTATACAGTTCACATGAGTAAGGCGTACATAGAGGTGGTAGAACACGATATATAATAACCGGAACTGAAATAGACTATGTCCAAATGCCATGTTGCAAGTCTTTATGATCTATGCAATTATGTTCTCCCAGATTATGCATGGTATATAATAGCCAGTGTCCTGAACTTGTGAAATTTGAGTGGAGAAGCACCGTTAATGACAATGGTTTTGACATCGCTTTTCTTTTTGTCGTTAAGTACCATGATAGCTATTTTAGTCCAGATTATGAGTGAGCTTTTGGTCTTTAAAAGCGCCCATGATCTCTGGCAGCAGTACTGCCCACTGGTAAAGACAGCAGGTATAATACTGACACCACCATCATTGGACCAACAATGGTCGTATTATATCACTCAATAGGCACTATCCATATATGTTTACACATATTTTTAAACATCAGTTGGGTTTTCTGACATCACCCGTCTCCGCCTCCACTCTACAAAAAGTGAATTTCAGGGCACTGTATATGGCATAAGATTGCACTGTACCCGTAGACTAGATGGATTTAGATAGATATATTATATAGATTATATAGATTGGATTATAATTAGTTGTTAGGAAGTGGAATTTACCGCAACTTTCGATCAAGGTGTGCGAAAATGTGCCAAAGAACTACTTTTAGCAAAACAAAAAAAGAAGCATGTTACGATGTTTTAGTACGGCTCTCAAGAATTTGGTGGCATTTATTCCGAATTGAATTGGTGTGAAGCTGTTTTCAGCGCTCATTTCATGCTTGTGGAAAAGCGAGATACTTAACGACTATTTATCGCAATGATTGTGGAATCATTCAAATTTATGTCTTCATCGTGTTAGTTTTATATTGCAAAGGCCTGCCTGCAAAATACGTTGGTGAAGTCTGCAGGCTACTTTACGAGCTGTTTGCTCTGAAAAAGGTAATTATGACCCTAGTTTGGATGTACGAGCACATGAAGCTTAATCTAAGACCCTAGTTTGGATGTACGAGCAGATGAAGCTTAATCTAAAGAACATCCCATTTCATATGTTTGCTGAAATAAATTCATCTATTGTGGACTGTCGTTAATTTATGCCGGTTTTAGCCGGTGCAAACCAGTGGGCGACTAGTTTGCGTGGACAATGCATGTAGTCGGCTGAAAGCCAACGCTGTCATCCATTCGGCCGGCTAGCAGACGATGAGCGCCGTGCAGTCGGTGCAAATTCCGAAACACGGAATAGCCAACCGACAGCGAGTAATTATGGGCGCAAAATGAGCAATGCAGTCGACGCGCCCTAAAGCACAAATCCACCACCACCACGGCGAGTAATTGGAGAGCCGACGGTCCGGAAAATCTCACTCGCGTCGCTGGTAGCATATATGCAGCATGATCAGCTTGGTGTCGCTTTCATGTTTGGAGCTCGTCAGCACACAGCGTTCGAATAGGCAGTCGCATCGTCAAACGTGCTGATTTGATGGACTGATTGCATTTGCTTGTTTATTTTGGTGTTAAGCGTGCATCAGCTGCCACGAGCATGCGTCGTCCGTGTCGGACGTATCCGGAATGTCCTGTGTGGCTTGAAGTATGGCCAGATGCCGTGCCAAGCAATGCTTTTGCGAACCATAATGTCGCGCCAGCCGGTCTTCGAATGTTCACCATGCGGCCTTTCCAACGGCCTGCGCAAGGCACAGCATGCAAAACGATGAGCAGCCGAACAGAGCAGCACCGAGCCACCGTTTATTTATTTATTTCACGGTACATGCCCTTCACGTACAGTGGCTATGGTCTTTTTCGCAATAATTTATCCTCCCTTGACCAGTGGAGCCCAACATTCTAATCGTGTCCACCATCTTCAGGCTACCTGGGTTGAATACAACATTGCAAAGGCATCGAGCATAGTAGACTGCGGCACGCGACACGGTCAGCTGAAATTTGATTGGATCGCGCTTCCCTTTCGGTCAAGCATTTTGAGACTTGAGTAGGTACTTGAGACCCGCATCCACTTTCCCGTCTTGCGTACTGGAATTTCGGCGGCGTCGGAATGTGATTTCCGACCACCGACCGGCATGGTCTGTTGGTGTGTGGCGCCGATCGATGTCATGGCGTCGGCTGGATTATTTATTGTCGCCGCCGCTCCAAACAGCCAGTGCTTTGATATCGCCATATCATTACATTCCTTAATAGAATACGTTCACGTCCAGCACAATGCGCTGTTTCTTTGTTAGCTATCGTTATTAGCTGCGTTTCGGAAGTCGGCTGGATTATATCCGTTTGCGCAGTGGTGCCGTCTGCTCAACCGTCGCTCATGTATGTGTGTGTCGCTGCTCCGGCAGACGAGAGCGGCAACAAGGAGAACCAGCCGTCGCCGTCGCCGCCGCGTCGACGGCCCACGCGCCTGACGCGCCGTCTGTCGGCGGCCGACGCAGCCATGGACGCGTCCAGCTCGCCCGCCGGCCACGTGTACCACTTCAAGGCCGAGTCGGATGGTGCCGACTCGGACCGCAAGGAGGAGAAGCGCGACCCGAAGCCGGGAAGCCCCACCAAGACGGACGGTAAACCGGACGACGGCAAGCGGCCTTCCAGCGAGATGGACGACGCCGACGCCGACGAGGGGCAAAAGAAGAAAAAGAAGAAGGGCGATGATGCGCCGCCCAAGGCGGCAGCGAAAAACGGCAAGGGCGCCGACAGAGGCGGCAGGACGGGCGGCAAGGCGGGTACGGCCGGCGGGAAGGGCGGCCGGGGCTACGGCAGCGGCAGCGAGCGACGCAGCCCGACCGGGTCGCAGGCGGGCGCCGCCACGCCGCCCAAGAGCAAGCCGACCAGCCGCACCACGTCCGACGACAGCGACGGCGACGAGCGGCGCGAGGTCGGCCCCAAGGTGCCGCCGCTCAAGATCGTCATCAACGCGGCCAGCGCCGAGCAGGAGCAGACCAAGGGCAAGGGCGGCGCGGCCGGCTCCCGGCTGCCGTACGTGGTGCCGTCGCAGGCCGACACGGACACGGACGGCGCCGGCGCCGACACGAGCGGCGCTCCGGCGCCCGCGGACGCCGCCGCTGACGCCGGCTCGCCGGGCGCCGGCAGCGGCGGCGACAAGCCGGCCACGCCGGCGCGCGTGACGCGCTCCCAGCGCGCCCTGCAGGGCAGCTCGGGCGACGCGGCCAGCCCGGAGTCGACGGGCGCCGGCAGCGGCGGCGGCAGCACGGGCGCGCCCGACGCCGACCGCCAGCCCGACGAGGAGGAGGACGCCGCCGCTGAGCCGCCGCCTGCACCGCCGCCGCCGCCACCGCCACCTCCGCCGCCGCCACCTCCGCCACCGCCGCCGCCGCCGCCACCGCCACCGCCTCCACCACCGCCACCGCCTGCGTCTGCGCCTCCGCCTCCGCCCGCGGTCGTCGAGCACCCGCGCAAGCGCAAGATCCGTCAGGCGCGCACCACCCAGCAGTCGGAGAGCGAGGAGAGCGGCGGGGCGCCCACGCCGCCGTCCGACCCGCCATTCATGAACAACTACAAGGCGTTCCAGGAGATCCGCCGCCAGGTGGACCGTCGCCGGCGCGAGCTGTTCCCCATCACGCCCAAGCCTCCGCGCGGCTTCAAGGACTACCTCATCAATCGGGCGACGTACGTGCTGGCGGGCAACGTGCAGTCTCGGCTGTCGGTGCCGACCATGGCGCCGCCGGCCAGTCTGGCGCCCGGCATCAAGGACTTGTTCGTCGACCAGGAGATCGAACGCTACAAGCTCCGACTGCAGGTGAGGCTCTCAGACTGATGGAAAGCCGGGACGTGATTCTGGTGTAGTGGGTGCTTGAGCAACCCCGTAGCTTAAGCAACCCCGTAGCAATTAGTAAGCTTAACCGTTATACCTATCGATGGACATATGCGTAGCCTGGGTGCATTTGTGTATGGATTATTCTGGCAGCTTAATTGAAACGTGTGGTGCATGATAACAATTTTGCAAAGATAGCTTTGCGAATCCATCCTACTTGGTGGTGGTTGCTGGGAGGCTGACACGTAGAGAACTGGATACAAGTGAGAGAGGGGCATGCTAGTTGGCACGGGGCACGTTGGCCGCCAAGGATGGCCGGTATTTCTGGGCGAGATTCGATGGACTGCTGTTTTTGTGCCTGGTCGGGATTGGGTTCGCGTTGTCCCGCTTACGCTTCCATCAGCTACGAGGACGCGACCACGAGCGGCACTGGGAGACATCTCGACCTCGTCCGTGCCGGCTTACCATGGACGCTACGGCGCGGTGTTGGTGCGAGTGTCCTTCGAAAGCGATAATGTGATCATTTCGAAAATGGCAATGTCCAACTGTTTCTTCGTGGAACTTCTTCCTGTATGTTCAGGTATTAATTTGTGTTGGAACATTTATGGTACGCCACTGTTGGGTAGCTAGTCATTGGGTTAGGTAATTTGTCGCTTCATTCAGCACGTGTGCCGCTTTCTTCATGTGATCATTTTTAGTTAATTTCCATTTTGTTGTGCCACCAAAATAAATAGGCGTCGCGGTGATCGTCACGCCTCCGCGCATGGCCACGTCGTCGCCTACGAATTCCTTGGGGAAATGCTGACTGGCTGTGGCATCCTGCACACTTATGGCAGACAGGCTTGGAAAAGTCGGCTGCCCCTGGGTATTTGTCATCCAGAACATTATCCTCTCATTTTTCTCATTTGAATGCTGAATGGTGATGTTTGACAATGAACTGCTCTGTGATGAAGTTACCAAGACACACTGGAAAGTCCAAGCTGAGACTCTGACACCACATGTATGAAGAAAAATATTATTTCTGTATTTGATTGCGCAACAATTTTCCTCTCCACATCCCTGTGTTATGGGCGCTGTATGACCATTGCAGTCGATGCGCTACTGCAATAACTAACTACAATAACTAACTCCTCTCCACATCCAGGATTACGATGCAAAAACCCAACCCTGACGGCAGAGCGTTATGCAAGATGCCCTTCGATTGCTGTGGTGGTAATTTCTTAACACCCGGGTACGGCCCCGACACGCGATACTGCACCCTGCCAATAGTGTATTCCATTGGCCGAACGGACTTCGCACGGTGCATGAATCACCTCATCAAAGGCTTGGTAACTTGCATCCAAGTCTGAACCACTCTTGCATGAGTTATGAACGGTGCGTGACTTCATAGTTGAATGGCGCTGGGGTTTCTTGGTATCCATCGTGGTATGTATCGTTGGCTTTCACTCTGTGCCACGTTTTGTAATTGGTCTTATCATGCCTGAGGAATCACAAACGGTCTTTGTATGATCACCTTGTATGAGAGGAAGCGCAAGTCAGTGACGCAAAATGCGCCTCCAACGTTTGGGCAGTGCCAGCTTGTGATGCCCATTATGCAAGCTCGCTACATCGCCAGTATGATGCGAAATGGACCGTGCCCTTGGCCAAAAATGTCCACCAGCCTCCGGATTAATGATGGTGCTCTTCGTTCGCTCAGGAGAACCGTTTGTCATGCAAGGATCCGACTCTAATTCATGCCAACATGCTAGGTTAGACTGTAGCTGTTACTGTGGTCTCCGTGCGTGGTCGTGCCAAATACGAGGGGTTTGCAGGAAATATGGCGCCTGTTATGGAAGGATGCAGCAGACGTAATGGCTCGCTGCCGCCATTTCGCTGGACGTGGCTTGAACATGAAAGTACGATTTGGTTCTACCGGGCTATACTTGCCGCTGCCTGATTGTTTTCCTTGAAGGCTGCTATGAGGACGTGCTGGGCTTGATTTATGTTCGGCAGCCGTACTAAATTGAGGCCATTCAACCGCCAGCGGCTGGAATGCATTTTCCCCGTGTTATGTGGGTGGCTGAAGCTGTCTGTAGTTACAGGCGGCAATGCAACAGTCACGGTTTTATGGCCCTTGTGCTGACCGAATGAATTGTTTGCTTTGCCGCATGACGTTAGCCGCATTGAATCGTCTGGATCCCACTGAAAAGATCCCTTTTGCAAACGGGACAAAATGGATGTGGTGTTGTAATATTCATATTTTTTCCCGGGGAGTGATGGTCTCTTCAGTTTCCGGCAACGGCGTCTCTTCAGTGGTGTGTGGTTTTGTGGGTGGGAGACGGCTGTGCGAACCGGGGAAGGTTCGTGCATCGTTCAAACCCGTGTGGAACCTGACCTGTGAACCGAAGACACTTGCGATCGCCTATCGTCCACCACCACCACCACCCTGGTTGGTGGTGTCGGAACACTGCCGCAGGATGAAGGGAGACCTAGGCCAGCAATTCACCGTCCTCGAAAGTTTGATTGCGGTTGGACGAGTGGAGTCCAACCGCAATCAACCTTTGGAGTAGGGTTGGACGAAGCACGGAGTCAGGCGAACTGACACTGGTCTGGTGCGTAGCTTTAGGTCGCGTGATCTGTCAGTGTGCGGGTTGCGGCTGCTCCAACCATCCTGGGATGATGTATGCGTTGTCAATTCTGTCTGTGGCGTGCGTGGGTGATGACTGAAGCGGTCGCCTCTCAACAGCACATCATCGAGAAGGAGAAGCTGGTGCTGACGGTGGAGCAGGAGATCCTGCGCGTGCACGGACGGGCGGCGCGCGCGCTCGCCAACCAGGCACTGCCGTTCAGCGCGTGCACCATCCTGCGCGACGAGGAGGTGTACAACCTGGCCACGCCCGAGCAGGAGGAGAAGGACCGCAACGTGCGCGACCGCTACAACGGCCGCCAGTTCTTCAGCTGGCTCCAGGACGTGGACGACAAGTGGGAGAAGATCAAGGTGAGCGGAGAGTCTGCCTGTCCTTGATCGTAGCGACTGTTGTATGGGCTTCCATACCGGGATACTTTGCTTCCGTGATGTCAACAGCCCTTTGAACGTGAACGGAGAGAAGACCTTGATGTGTTGAACAGCCGGGATGTCCCTCCACACCCGAAGGCTTTACATGCTGGTTGGTTGGTTATTTGGGCTTAAGGGCGCATCGACTGCGTTGGTCATACGGCTTTACATGCTGAGGCTTCTGCTAGGCTTTACATGCTGGTATTCTATGTATCCACCAATTACGTAAGCTCTGGGACTCGGGTACTGCATGGCCATGGAGTATTACATTGCAAAGCATTGAACGTGCTGCTTCGCCGAATCATGCGACATTTTCAAGTCCGATACAAATATTATATTGCGACCATCGGTGTCGGCTTGTGCTCAAGTATCGTTGGAAACGTGGTCTTGTCCCAAATATGTGTAATTCAGAACAGTCCCCCTCTTGGAAATTACGCACTCCTTTTTGCCACAAGATGAATGAAGTTGTTTGAAAATGACGGCAAGCCCATTGTTCTTTAATAAACTTACCCAAAACTGACTGAAACATACAAATAGGAATTGTTGATGCCAGAAACATGGAGACAACTATTCTGTCCGACACGGAATGCCCCAAAATGTTCCTCTCGAAATCCGTGATTCCAAAACATAAATGCACCCTAGTCTCCGCGCTTCCAGCCCGTTTTGCAGGCGCCCTTTTTGTGTCGGTCTTCGTCGCTGACTCGGTGTCGTCGGTTGCGCAGGAGGGCATGGTGTTGCGACATCACAACGAGGCCGAGTCGCTGCACGCCGTGCAGAAGATGGACTGGGGCTGGAAGCTGAAGGAGATCGGCGCCTGCGACCCGCGCACCACGCCCAAGATCGACGAGCTGCACGTGCCCATGGTGAAGGTCATAGACGACTTCGACATGCCGCCGTCGTGAGCGGCCGCCGCCGGCCGCTGTGTTGGCTGTGCGTAGTTGTAGGTGACGCTGGCGGCGGCGGTACCGTCTGCGCCTGGCGCCGACCGCCGCAGCTCGGCGGCTGGCGCAGATCTGAGTGTGGGTGAGGTGAGGGCGTGGAGCGCCGTGGGTCGGTGTTGGTGCGGTGGATGCTGGGTGTATCGGTGTATCTGTCGTGCCGCCGGGGCCGTGTCGCCCCAAACCGGCCAGGGGCCGACTACCGGAGCTTCGCCGTTCGCCAGGCGCTGTTCGCGCGGCGCGGCGCGGTGTCGGCGTGCGACTTGGTTCTGGCTGTCAGCGTAGCTGCCGCGGCCGCCGCGGGGAGAATCGGCGCCACTTGCCGTGTACCTCAGATTACGGCCGCGCCGCGCGTCGCTGTATTCCAAGTGTCATATCTGTGCATACGTGTGTATATGTATATTTGTTCGTTCGGCCGAGCTGGGTCGCTACTCGCGCTCTTCGGTGACACCCCCAGGGACTGGAGGCGCACGGTGGACAATCAGCAGACTGGATATTGTGTTTATGGCCAAATGTTGAATATATGATGGTCTATGTCGTCCGTCTGTCTCAGCAGGGCCCCGGCTGTCGGCGTAGGGAAGAAGGAAATGCGTGTTGCTCAGAAGCAATGCTTTTCCCGGGAAAGAGGTCCGGCAGGGGTGACGGTGGCAGAGAGCATGCGGACGGCCATTGGATATATATGCACCGGACAACTCCGCCTTTTATCTGGGCTGTGATTGTCGATCGATCCCGAGGGCTTGTGAACAGTGTTGAAAAATATGCTGTTTCTGGATTTTTGTCATCCGAAACACTTCTACAAGTTATATTTGCACTTAAAGGTTGGTTACTGAGATTTAGAGGCGCATTGATTGCGTTGGTATTTGAAGGTTCAATGGTGATATTTGACATAGATACATGAACAATGCAGACGACGTGCCCTAGATCCCAGTTAATTGATATCAGACAGTTAACCGCACTACTATGAAGTGCTCAAAATACACTGGAAGGTGGAAAATGACATCCTGATGTCAGGACTATAAAGCACAAATCCAACCCTGCCCGTGACGCAGGGGTGTACTGGCGGGCGCCTGAGAACTGCAGCCGCACTTCCCGATAAGGTGCCTCAGCGAAGCCGCGAAGCGTCCAGCTGGATCACCAGTTCGCCGGCTGCTCCTCGCGCCATAGATACTCCCCTCATGGAGGGGAGTATCCATCCATCCATCCTATTGTCTTGCAGGATATGAATGTAAAAAGTAAAAAGCATTCTAAACAATAAGTAAACGTTAAAAAACGACTTGCGTCAAAATGAGCCGTGCTTACTTTCACATTCACCACTGGAATCTAATTTCAGAGGTAAAGTTCAGAAATTGAAGTGGATTTCCAGAATGTACGGAATGGAGTCTATTAGATGTTGGTACCCGCTTACGTTTTTAAAGTTGACCTCAATGCTACTTGCTGTTTGCGGTCACGGTGCTCCTTTTCCCAGACTTCACTTAAGCATTCCAAACCAGCGAAATCACTCATTTACATTGCTGTCCATCCCTGAAATACAGCCGACCCTCTCACAAACACCTTTGCATCGGTACCCTCGCCACGCTAACGACTCACCACAGGGACGCCAGAGGCGGGACTATTTTTATTTGGCAGGCTAGCAGTTCTGAATTCGTTCTTTCCACACCACGACGAACGATCCCATGGTTGGTGGGACTCCCTGCGCCCATGTCACCGTACCTTTTACCATGTCATAGTACCATCGTACCTCATCGTACCATCGTACCATTTGTAACCTCGATGTACCTACAGTAGGGGTGCTTCCACATCAAGGAAATGTCGAGGGCTCGCATTTATATTCGACATTTATGACGTCACTAACCGGTGGCGGAACTTCACGCCACAGAGCTCCACCGTATCACTGACGCTTGCGGCAGCAACAATACGCCGACTCCACGCGCATTTACACCCTCCTCAGCACACCACCACGTCATACATTAATCACATTGCATCTACAGTCCGTCTCCGTACACCCAGCCTCGTCACAGACTCCCCAACCCGCCCAGCACACCACAACGCCCCCCTCCCCCTGCAGACGACGTCACACCACCGGCGACGTCACGTCTTGGGCGGGCCGGGCGGCTTGTGCAGTTTGAAGTCGACCGGCCGGTGGAAGCCCATGATGCGGCCGAAGTGCTCCATGGGCGTGAAGTGGGCGCCGTCGGCGAACAGCGATCGGCCGCCCACCACGAACGTCGTGAACATGCCCGGCACGGACGGAACGACCACCTCGTCCGCGTCGAACGTCACCTGGCGCCAGACGGGCACGTCACGCGTGGGTCTTGTCCTGGATGCTAGCCATCCAGAACACTATCCTCTCCAGGAAACCAGCAGCTCCTTTTCCGCCTGAATATTGAATGGAGTTGTTCGAAAACGACAGCAAACCTATTGCTGTTCTATAGTCATACTCCGAGCTTACTGGGAAGGACATAACAAATTAATTCTTGATGTCAGAAAGGTAAAAAGTTAGTATATCCGAATTCGAACTTCACACATTTTTTCCTCTCCTCTTCCAGGAATCGCAAGCACAAATCCAACTCGGGTCATACAGGTTCGCACGCAGGGTTGCAAGTTTCCTGGAGCTCGGAGGCCACTCCTGGCCCTCGCCAAATGATCTTCATCCTTAGCCGATAGGAGTACTGGGATCATACCGGATCGAATCCGGCTCGAAGCCACTCGAGGCCCAATCATGCTGGCAGAGCTCCGAGTCTGGTTGCACTGCGGCGCGTTATCACTGGGCACTGACTGGCTGCCATTGATTCTCTCACCTCTGATCAACTACCGGATAGCACGGAATGCCAATGCAGTTTGGCTACTTAGTATGCGATATATCACGCGGAGCGCAGCGCCCCAACGAGCCCGCATTTCGACAGCAGAACAGTGACAATGAAAATCTGTTCGGCCTGATTTGACCACCATCATTTTCAATTTTCCATCCAACTAGCGCACAGTTTCTCTTTCAATTCTGTTCGGTTGTTGAACGATGATGCGATAATTGCAGCAAATTGACAGACAAAACAATCCCTCCAACATCGCCGTACGTTCTGATCGACGTTAGCTTTTCGATCCAGCAGTCAAGTAAAACTCTATTTTGAGATACTGCAAAGCGCGAGTGCGCCTCCGTATACAAGAGCGGACAATAAAAGATCGACGTCGCAAAATAAAAGCATGCCATTATTACCAAATTCTACCTTCTTTCATGAAATTGTTTTATTTTACGTGATTCATGCACTACATTCATTCACATTCATGCACTACCCGACAACCCTGCATATAAATTTAGGGCCACATTTTCCGCTTGCATTTGTCATTATTGTCATGTTGTTATAGTTTACCTGTCCCTACAATCGACCCAAGCGCATAGGTGCAGGTCTCTGAAAACAACTGGGAGGCCACAATACATGAAGGCAATGGTCGAGCCCAAATGGATGGGGTGGGGGAGGGAACATACCATATTTGGTTCCACGTCAAACGTTTAAACTATTGGGGGGGGCAAAGCCAACTTTGGGAGGAGGAAGTGTTCCCGCAAAAGCATACAAGGCCACAGCCCCGCCGGAGCGTGCCGGTGACTCGGCGTACCGTCCGTTTGCGTAGGAACAGCGATATGGTGGTGGCGGTGTACTTGTCCGTCGCGTCGTCGTGCTCGAGCATGGTGACGTAGTTGCGCACCACCATGTGGATGAGCAGCGGCGTCAGCACCGTGAAAAAGCCCATCACCGAGCCCATCATGATGGCGATCCTGCCGACGGCGGCACATGACAATCCACCGACCGGCCAACTCCTCACTGGCGGGGTAGCTGTGTTGGAGTGATCGGGGCAGGGATCTCAGACGACACCTTCTTCCCGTGCTGGAGTGATCGGGGCAGGAAGCTAAGACACCTTCTTCCCGTGTTGGAGTGATCGGGGCAGGGAGCTAAGACGACGCCTTCTTCCCGTGCTGGAGTGGTCGGGGCAGGGAGCTAAGACGACGCCTTCTACCCTTGTTGGAGTGATCGGGACAGGGATCTGAGACGATGCCTGCTACCTGTGTTGGAGTGATCGTGACAGGGAGCTAAGACGGTGCATTCTACCCGTGGATCCCGTGGATGGAGAGAGCAGTCGCGTTGTTTCTTCACACAAAGGGATGGGAAGGAAAAGTGAACAATTCTGAATTTGCTAGCAAACGCTTAACAAATATGGACGGCGATGTGTCACAATAGCAATATAATAAATTATACACAATATTCACCGGCCATTCGCAATACCATCCACCGGTCATCACGAACGATGATCCAATAATAGCAATCACCATAATTCCATGATCATATCACCTCTACTTATTCACGGAGACACAGTGATCTACCACGAGTATTCTGAGCCTCACACGTGTTGGCAGAAAAGAACATCGGAGCACTTATTTACTGTTAATCTCACATCATCTTTATGTATCAACTCACTTTCAATTTCATTCACTCGTTATTTTCTCGCCACATTAGTTCTCAAACACCTTTGATACCAAGCAAGTACGATAATACCGAAAGACCAGTAAGCTAAGCGAAAGTGAAAGCAAAAGCCCAATAAGGTTTTCAAAGCCCTGTTTCAACATGACATCCATCCGATTATTATCGCGATCTCACACTCAGTTCAAATCTAACGGCATTGCAAGACGGCGGTCTTCGTTACATTTATCCTCCATGCTGTCAGACTTGTGCTCGACTCGAGTTGAATCGAGAATCGACTTATGAATCAATCGTTTTTGGATGAGTTGCGAAGTGAATCGATTCTTTTCTCCAAAATATATCGTGAGTCGTGAGTTGAATCACATCTTTCTAAAACAAAAAAATGAGTTGAATCATGAGTCAATCATTCAAATCACAATGAGTCATTTGAGTCTTATGACTGAAATACAAGTTATGAACAAATGATATGAAGCATGTATCTTTGTGAATAGTATGCCATGACACAAAGTAGGGAGTACAAACACAGCATCATTATTCATGCTTAGCATTACAATTGTCAACTTGTCAGCTGCCAGTGAGTAAACAATGAGGGGTACTGAAGTTATTTACCAAAAACCAATGACAATAACTACAAATAAGTATTAATGTTAAGCTTGGTATTAAAATCATGCATGAGTCAACTTAGTGAAAGGGTGTGATTTGAGAGATAGATAGCATATATATAGGAAACAAAGTTAACAAATAATTATTCACAGCTTTGTGCAAAGCATTTAACGTGTCTAATTAAATAAGAATTATATATATATATATATATATATATATATATATATATATATATATATATTTTTTTTTTTTTTGGGTGTGTGTGTGTGTGTGGATGGGCAGTGCACACTGAATCATATGGCTCATGAGTCTGATACCACTGATTCGGATCTGAATCGATTCAAATGTATGTCAGTCTGTTTGAGTCATGAGTTGAATCATGCTTTGTGAGCTTTGAGTCTGAATTGAGTCGAATCAAATAATTTTGACCTGCTCTGAATCATGAGTCGAATCAGATCTCAAGATCTATGAGTCACATGTGAGTCGACTCAAACAATTTGAGCCGAGCACAAGTCTGCATGCTGCATCCCCCTTACGTTAAATATACACTTACATAAGTCGTCTTATGCAGTTTGGACGTCACATTCATCACATGATAAGACTTCATGAAACACAAATTGCCGCCCCGGTAGCTCAGTTGGTTAGAGCGCTGGCCTGCTCTCGTATCCCCTGTCCCTGTCCTGGCAACGCAGGGTTCGGTTCGCTTCGCGCGCTCGCATTTATCCCCTGGTTGGGAGGGTCAGTTGGCAGCTGGCCCGATAAGGCCGGGGACGAGCTAGCGGGCGGCCGTGCCGATGCATTGGTTGGTTATTTAGGCTTACAGCACGTTAAACTTTCGGTTAAACTTTCGGTCAAAATTCTGCCGTTGAACTGGAATTCATGAATCGGGTGGTGGGGCCAGGGTTCACGCAACTAGCTCTGCTTAGCAATAGGACCCTGGTTCATAAAGCCACCCCAACAAGAACTCGGATTAAATTTATATTTTAAAAAATGTGCACAACAGAACCCACACACACTGCCCATATATAACAGATGATACAAACATCTGAAGGATGCAGGTGTTTGGTCCATTTAGTTCCACAAATAGAAAATGTGCCATGCATAGCTGGACTGTTCAAGAAATACGCTTCAAGCACAGACCAACGATGGTCAACATCAGTGGAATCACCTCGAAACCTACAAAATAATTACAAAGTCTTTACAAACAGATCGCCAGCTGGTCTTGAACATAAGTTCACACTGCATATGGGTATCTTATAAGAAGTTCTATTTTATGAGGAACTAAGTCTGCACAAACTACTGATTTTGAATTTTGTGTTTGCAGAGTTCTGTAGGGAACAGCTTCCATAAGGTGTTGGTTCTCACATAAACGTCGACATTCCAGGGGACTGCGGCAGTGCTTACACTTATTTTAGAGTTATGCCTACGCGACTCACCCCATACCGGCCTTGGCCATCTCCGCCATGACCGTGGGTGTCACAAAGAAGCCCGTAGCACTGGTGAAGAAGGAGAACACCTTCAGCCGCTTCATCTGCGCCGTCAACTGACCTCGGTACACCACCTGCCGGCCAAGAAAACAACTTAATCTGTCATCTGGCAGACATAGGTGGCCACCATTTCGCCACATAATCAGGGAATATATAAAACATAACACAAAAAAGCTGAGATAAACATGAACGATATCACACTGCAGGTGCAGGGATAAATCACGTCATAATTGTTTCATGAATTTAACATCACATACATACATCTGCCTGAAAGGATTGCATCTAAACTGTAACACTCCTTTCCTGTATTCTGACATGCCCAGTGCCCAGTACCCACCTCACCTCAATTTCTTGGTGTGGAGAGGCTCACATAGAATACACATCCTATGTTGATAGTACCTTAGAACAAATGTAATAATGTAAATACTGCATATTTGTAAATCATGTAAATACTGTATCTTTGTCTTGGTGACAAAGATGCAGATGTGTTCACATGTTCGTTTTTAAACAGATTGCAAAGAACAGGACAGGCCAGGATGGGCCAAAACAGCAGACAGACCCAGACAAAGGCATTGGTAAGCTAACCTGCTTGTGACTGGGCATGGGTGGCTGGAGGGATAATTCCGACTGAAGAGCACATCTCACCGTTGTGGTTGGCTTGGCATTGTCTGTGTGTTCTGACCACAGTGGCCGGCCAGTGGAGAGACACCGCCGCAGGCAGTGGTTCTCAACCTGTGATGCACATAACCCAGGGTCAGGCCAGCCAATTGTACAGGATTTTTACCAATAATCCTGTGCAATTCAAGATCAAAGTATGAAATGCATTGCAAGCAAAGCTTGCACATTATATTTATAATGTATTCCAAGAACATATTTTTGTGGTATACACATGCCATACATTATTGTATTGGGGCATTAAACACTGATATCATCTCTGTAAAAAAAAAACTTCCAGAATAAAGGACCTAATGAACAGGTTTGCAAAGTAATCTCAGATAGTGGTATGTACACATTCAATAGCAGGTATCATCAGACAGAAGTTTGCACAACCAGCAACTGAGCAATATCAAGGTTAAAATCAATGCAGAAAAAGATGACAAAATAAGCGACATGGTGGAACAATCAAATAGGAGTCTTCATCTGTTGTGAATGGCTAGGAACATCCCAAAACACCACTGCAAATTCTGGCACACTATGAAACATTTCAAATCCAATTATATATTCCAGACATCAATCTTTCCCTTGTAAAGTAAAAAATAATGGGCTTCATCTCAAATGAAAGGACAAAACTTTCTGTAACTTGACTTGTCTTGACTTGTAATTTGACTTGTCATAGCAGATGATACTCTGCACAAAATTTGGACTGATTTTGTCAATCTTTTCAGCCAATAACAGCTGACTTTATAGAATGTCAGATTAAGGTCAACACAATATATGCCAGTTTCTAAAAATGCCCACTTACCAGCTGGAATCTTACACATTGACTAAGTAGAGAAGCTGCAGCTCTTCCCGGTGGTATTATCATGCTTAGATGAGATCTCACTTGCCATGTGCATCTCAACAAATTGGTCATATCTTCAAAGTTGTTGTCTTATTATCCAAGTTCACTCATTACAAAATAGCCTGCTGAAATGTGCATCAATGAGACATGACCCCAGGAAACCATGGTTAAATTTTGAGAGAAATACCAGTTCTGGCAATGAATGTGATAGCCCTCATGATTCACAGTTGCACTCAGAATAAAAATCCAAGTTCATGATGCTTGTGTCAATTGGTGTGGAAGACAGCAGCTGCCCATAAAACTCATGGCATACATATGGTACTGATGTACTCATTAGTTAATTGAATGCAAATGAATGCATTCAAACTCCAACTACAGTTAATAATCAGCATGCAGCATAGCATAGCTAGTAAGGATACATAAAAATCATTGGGATGATCCCCATATATTAGCTTTTAGTTATTTTGAACAAACTGAAATTAAACATCCAACAAGCTATTGACAAGTGGGTCAATCCACAAGAGCAGAAAGAACATGATAATGTCATGCAATACCATTGCTATTATTCCATTGAAATGCATATATTATTTTCCTGATTTACATGAAGAATGATGTCAAACTTGCTACATTGGCTCAGCCTACAAACCATGACAGGCTTCAATATGATCTCATTAGTGTGTACGTGCCAGCTAGAGCCTGCCCAGGTGTGCATCTAACCCAGCTTGGCTCTGCTCAGGCATATATTCATGATGTTCAGGCATGCAGAGATCTAGATGTTCATGAATGCACCTGAGCAATACTAGGCCAAGAAAAGTGAAGCATGACAGACCCATACCAATAAAAACAGATGCTTGCGAGAAACATAACAGCCACTACACGTGGAGCGCATATATCGTGAAATAAATAAATAAATAAAACAGCACATGATATAGAGCAAGGCATGCCACATTTGCTTTAAAATGTATTGGAATCATATCCCAACTTGAATTTTAAATATTTTCGGAGGGGAAAATATTCAGTTCCTATTAACTGAACAGGAAATAAACATTTCCTATTCAGTTTGTCACTGTATGGAAAATGTGAAGTGGGATGGAAAGTGCATCAACTGTGGCACTCAGCCAGTTTTGGTGCTGGCATGGAACCTGACATGCAGTTTGCTGTGTTAGGTGTGCACCATGCATGACAATCTGAATGTGCATTGAGCGCACATGTGCCACAGTTCACAGCCTGGCCCATGGCGATTAACAATCTTGATTTCTGGTGAGAAAACCCTTAATCAGTATAAAATGTTGTGCATAATATGCATTGTCACTTACAACATGTGGAAATATTGGCATGCAGTACCTACTAGGTAAATAAGCAAGTTTACATCACCAATTTACCCTAATACCAAATATTGGCCAAATAAACGCCTACTTCATTTCCTTCAGTTACTTTTCGGGGTTGTACTAGAAACTGGATAGAATCCGTGAAGTCGATGCTGACCTCACCTCGTGTGTGACGTTCAGCAGAAATGCTGGCAGGAGAGGGCAGGCTCACGAACAGGATGTGTTGGGAAGAACAGTTACGTTTATGCCGCAGCTCAGACAACAAAAACCGCTTTCTTGTTGATATGATATACAGGTTCAATTATTATTAAGGAAGTGGGTAGGTAGGTAGGTATGTTTCCGCCTGTTTATTAGTAGAAAGAAGGCTACCTAATATTGGAATATTCACAAATACACCCACCAATGTTGATGCACCATAAGTATGGTGTAACTTTGTTGTTTATGCACCATACATGTGGTATGAATGCTTGAACAGGACAAATGCTTGCATTTTTGTTGAATGGATTGTATTGGATTTACATCTCATTTTAGATAACTCCACATGCTTGGTTTTTGTTTTTTACGACACATCGACCGTTGAGTCATATAGCGTCGCCAATCTCTCACGCCGACTGGTCGCGGGCGAAGAGTAGCGACAGGTGAGATTCGAACCCACAATCTTTTGATTGCGAGACGAGCATCTTACCCCTAGACCACTCGTCCCCTTGAATGTCCCTTTAATCACGTCTGAGAAGTGCCAGGTGAGGGATGGATAAATTATGCAACAAAGAACAGCAGTGTGGCATACATGGCGGATTATAGATATTATCGCTAAGATTAACCAAGACGTAAGCATTTACGGAGAAAACGAATGATCGCATCTTCCGAATCACGTTCATAAACATGTTCCAAAAAAATTCCAAAAATTCAAAAAACCCTTTAAGAAAAAAATACCGCAGGTCCATCATTTATGAATACCACCATCTTTTTGTTATTTATGCACTGAACATGTGGGAGACAACTAAAGGTAGGTGTTCAGGAAACAGAACGTGTTCAGATACCCCCTCTTCCCCTATATATGTAACTATTTACCCACCTAGGTACGATGTTGGTGCGTTCTTTGCTATCTGGTTTCACATCGGTACAGGTCTTACCTACATAGGTACCTAAAGCGCAAATTGAGAACAGCGACAACTACACCAGAGTATCCACCTACCCTCACTCCGTCCCCGACTGGCATAACCACAAGACTGCGTGTTCAAGAAACAGAACAGCGAGTGCCCGCGGTCCACTACTGTGACTTACGCAAGAAAAGACACTGGTACCGAAATGCTAACATTAAAAAATCCACCTCTTTTACGTCCTCATTTCCGGTCGCACTGTATATATCTCCATAAGCAACTTTAGTAAAAATTCCTACTAAACTTCCGGAAGTTTAGTAAATATTCCTACTAAACTCACTTCCCCTCTTAGTAAATATACCTACGAAACCTTCTCGAGGATGTGTTGAAAACCTTCACTGGCGGTGCTCAAGTGCGAGGGGTCGTACTAGAAACTGGATAGAATCCGTGACGTCGATGCTGACCTCACCTCGTGTGTGACGTTCAGCAGAAATGCTGGCAGGAGAGAGGGCAGGCTCACGAACAGGATGTGTTGGGAAGAACAGTTACGTTTATGCCGCAGCTCAGACAACAAAAACCGCTTTCTTGTTGATATGATATACAGGTTCAATTATTATTAAGGAAGTGGGTAGGTAGGTAGGTATGTTTCCGCCTGTTTATTAGTAGAAAGAAGGCTACCTAATATTGGAATATTCACAAATACACCCACCAATGTTGATGCACCATAAGTATGGTGTAACTTTGTTGTTTATGCACCATACATGTGGTATGAATGCTTGAACAGGACAAATGCTTGCATTTTTGTTGAATGGATTGTATTGGATTTACATCTCATTTTAGATAACTCCACATGCTTGGTGTGTGCTTAGCATGCTGGTTCCATATGCACCATTTGCATATTGAAATGTGTGATTTTGATGTTAAATTGATACATTTATTTTATTACTGGTCTGGTAAGAAATTAACATTACTGGTTTAGTTAAAACATTACTGGTCTGTGTAAGAAATTGCTTTTGTGTTCAAGACATTGCTTGCCCTGGATAAGAAAGTGCACTGAAGTACATATGCTTGATTGCATCACATCTACTGATGTTTTATTAGATGTGTAGAATATGCTTTAAGATCTTGCTAATATTCTTCATTCTTGGAAATTATTATTCAGAACTTATCATATGTAAACTACATATTCAATAAATATTCCTTTCATGATTAGCCAGACTGCAGTGTGGCACTTTCAACAAGATCTTGTTCGGGCAGGGTGGGAGGCCAGAGGTGTGGCTGGTACAGCAATTGGTGCAGCAACAGGTTCCTGGTGTGGACATTGGACAGTCCTGAACCCTGACAGCAATGTCGATATAGCCTATGTCTGCAATCTGTATAATTATTTGAACTTTAAACAACATTGAATACAATTTGTCACATATGTTTGGTTCAATTAAGGATATCAATAGTGGCCAGCCGACGTCAGACTGATGTCCGACATTTCACTCCCCAGCCAATAGCTGGCCCCTAGCACCCCGACATCAGCCTGACGTCGGCTACATGTCGGCTGGGTGTCGGTTGCATGTCAGCATTGGCGGACATTCCACTCCCTAGCTGACCGAGGACTGCTGTCAGCATGTTCACTGGGAGGTTATTGGATGTGGTCAGGTATACTCCCGAGTACGACATTTCCGACAAAGGAAACCTTGATGCTGTCTTACCCAGATTGATGAATGTGTGTTTCAATGCTGGATGAAAGGGGCTGAGTGGTGTCTTTGCATGGTACCATCAAAACTACATATAGAAGACCATGACACCATGGCTGGAGATCTTGGGTCGGTTGTAGGGGTCGGAACCCCTGGTTTCGTACCTTGGTAATGTTGGCTCTTGCATAGTTACCAGCTTATTGTAGCCTAAGAATTTGTTCCTTTGATTTATCTGGGCTCAAAAATATCACAACCATATGCATCCAAACTTGAACTGGAAAATACCTACATCTCCCCATTATCAAGCACCATGACGTTGATGGCTCAAAGCAACATGGCGCGTGCTGTATGAACGTGTTCACCACAATTGCTGCTAATGCTAGTAACGTCACACAGATCCTGCAGATTTCATCTGAATTTTTGTTCTCGCAGGATCTGGATGTTTTTCCAGTTCCTGTGAGGTTTGAATGGTGAATTGGCAGATCTGATCCAAAAGTTTGATGTGACACAGACAATTTTTGACAGTATCCGAGCTCCAAATGCACCCTTCGTCAACCACTTTGTGAGACTCATTTTGGCGTTACAGGGTAGCACAGGATTTGAGATGGTGAAGTTCTCAAGTTTACCGATGGTTCCTGTTTGTTCAATGATCCAACTGTTCTTTCACAAAGATTTTAGTTGAAAAATGCACAGTCGGTACCTTCAATTAAGTTATGTATGTAGTGCTTCAACTACATGGAATTCGTTGCTATAATACATTTACAAAATATTGTTGCTGATTTGTCCTTCCTCTCATATCTACCAATGTGTCTGTTTTTAGACATTATGTCTTGTTCTTGTTAAGTGTGTTTCATTATCAGGTACCCACTCGTGCACATATCCGCATAAATATCCGAGATCAACTAGATGGTTTTGTCAAAGAATGTATCTTGTCTATCACTGTCACTTTGAATTCAGTAGCTAATGTCTTCTGGTGGATCCACAAGTATATCTTCCCCAATAAATGATTAAGGACATGATGAGGCGATATTGATGATGCGGACAATTTGACAGCAATGCATGGAGTTTGATTTCGTTTGCTATATGCGTGTCCGACCACGTGTGCGACACTGTTGCCAGGTGTTCACCTCGGAGCGCAAACTGTACACCCGAGATACGCTGGCATTGCATCGTCGGAAGGGCGACCCGGACGACTTCCATCGCGGTCACCCGCTCTGCGAGTTCTGCGAGAAACGGTACTTCTATCCGGCGCCGGTAGATGGCGATAGCGGCACGTGGGTCAGTGGGATCTTGTTTGGATTGTGAGGTGTTTAGATCTATGCTTGTCAGATACTGGATATTTTTACCCACACAGGAAGGAGAACGTCTGTTATGGATGCTTTCAGTATTCTAATTTCCTTTCAGCGACACTTGGCAAATTTCAAAAAGCTGTGTGGTACCTTCAGTGTTCTTTTTATTCGTTGCTTGACTGAAACCAGTTTTTTCTTTTAGTATCCCCTTTATTTCATCAGTCGTCCAGTTACGCATTTACACCGTTCTTCATCAGAACTGTTGGCCATAGCCCACACAAGGCAGTTATATAAATTTATGGACGTTTAGTTTTATTAACTGAAAGTGACATGACAATGTTGAAAACATGCACACGGTGGTCACTGGGCAGGCATTTTTGTGCTAAGTAAGCTCCGACGTTCTTTTTCTTGGTAATGCAACCGGATCATTCTGTGAAGGTGCCATTCACTGGCATATTTTCTTGTACACCAGTCACTCAGTGGGCCTTGTTCGCCATAGTGCTGCTGTTGTGCTATGGTGAGTCTGGGGACGGGAGCATGGCACGGCTTGACTTGGCCACACGGGCCTCCTGAGACGCGGCCGCAACACTGTGCTGTCGCCTCCCAGGAGTGAGGGCACGACTGGTCTAGGGGTAAGATGCTCGTCTCACAATCGAAAGATTGTGGGTTCGAGTCTCACCTGTCACTACTCTTCGCCCGCGACCAATCGGCGTGAAAGATTGGCGACGCTATATGGCTCAACGGTCGACGTGTCGTAAAACCAATAACCAACCAATAACCAACCAACCAACCTCCCAGGAGTTGACCTGCTGCCACAGTGTTAAAGTAATGATTTGTCGTTAGGTGTGAGATATCGAAACGAGTAGGGGAGGATGTCGAAATCGCCATGGAAATAATGCTGCTTAAAATACTTTGCTCCTTGAAACCCAGTTTTGAGACAATTGCATGCATATAACTACCCATTTTCCATGGTTTGAGAGGTAACTAATTTGGGGATATCGACATCAACGATTACGATACAAACATCTATACTATAAACGTTTATTGCATACCATAGTACTTCATAGGTAATCCCTTCACCTGGAATTTCACTAGGAATTGTTCATCATCACAATCCCGGATCCGTTATGGTGAGCATAAGCATGATACGTATCAACGGGATACTATTAGAAACGAGGCATGACAACCTCACAGGCACGCACCGAAAGGCACGATGTCGATACTTATTTGGGAGGGATGTCGATTGAGCGTTCAGTAAGTGGTATATACCGCCCTATTTCACGAATAATTTATCACTGTGTTGCCATCGTGACCTCGCTGTGCACTCGCTGGTGCAGCCAAGTACTCGTGTGCGACTGGGTCGTACGGTTGACATGTGCGCACAGTGTTAACATACTGATACCTCGTTAGGTGTGAGAGGTCGAAACGAGTACAGTAGGATGTCGAAATCGCCATGCAACTAATGTTATGAAAATATGTTAGGTCCTGCATACCCAGTTTAGAGACAATTGTGTACATATCACTGTTCCTGCTTTGCGTGTTTGGGAGGTACCTAAGTTGGGGACACCGCTATGAACGATACAAACACCTATGCTATAAACTGGCATTGTATAACATAGCACATGGTCGCTACATGACCAATGAAGTCGATGCGCCCTAAAGCCCAAATAACTAACTAACATAACATAGCACCTCATATGAAATGCCTTGACCTAGAATTGCGATACGGGATGTTCGTTATCTCGATACCGGGTCTGTTATGGTGAGCATAAGCATGATGCTTGTAAACGGGATGCAGTTAGAAACGATAAATGAACCGTGTGCGCACCTCCTACACGTGCTCCTCGGTTGCTGATGCGAATCTTTGCACTTGCTCGACCGTTTTGCAGTGTTAAAATAATGTTTTTTTCGTTAGGTGTGAGATGTCGATACTAGTACAGTAGGATGTAGAAACCTGCCATGGAAGCGTGTCAATTAAAATATCGTTTGCCCTTCAAGTTCCATTTGAGCCAACAGTGTACACATCAGTGCACGTTTTTTAGTCTAATTTTGGAGATACCTAATATATGGATACCTATGTTGGCGATAACGATTGCAATGCCATGTTATCAACAGATCGCATTGTTTAACACACCACGTCATAGATAATCTCTGTGTTTGGAATTGTGTCACGAGATGCTTGTGTAATCAATCCTTAATGGTGAGCACAAGTATGCTATTTATACGCGAAATACTCTTAGAACGTGTCAAGGAGACCTCATAGGCACACATCAACAAGCACGATGCCGATACGTCCTTGGAAAAGATGTCCATTCAGTGCTCAGAAAGTGGTATATTCCACCCTATTTCACGAATAATTTATACTGCCGTTTTGTCAGTGACGTGTAATCACTGAGTGCTTGCCTTGACCGGCGTGTGCGAGTTCCGGCAGACCGTTTCACCGGGGTGTGCGGGTTCTGGCAGGCCCTTTGACCCGGTGTGCGGGTTCCCGCAGACCGTTTGACCTGGCATGCAGGGTCTGACAGACCATTTGGCCAGGATGTGCAGGTTCTGACAGACCATTCGATCGGGGCGTGCGAGATCTGGCAGACCGTTTGAGTGGGGTGTGCGGACTCGGGCAGACGTGTTTTGACCGGGTGTTCGGCTTCCAGCATGTACATGGACAACGACGAGCTGTTCATGCATCTGCGCCGCAAACATTTCTATTGTCACCTGTGTGAAACGACCGGCAAGCAGCTCTTCTACGAGTGAGCGACCCTGTTTACCCGACCCGGCCTGATCCGATGACCCAACCCGGCCTGATCCGATGACCCGACCCGGCCTGATCCGATGACCCGACCCGGCCTGATCCGATGACCCGATTTAACGTAGACTCGCCTTTTTGTCAGCCGAGCCCCGGCAGACCGCCACAAGTGATTCGTTTGCAAGTGTCGTGAATGGAGTTGGGCTGACTGTACCAAGCCACTCATGGGGGAGACTTGGTTTTGCCTGGTGGACACTTTTCTTTGTATTACAATATCTGTCCTGGTTTGCTGTTCCTTCACAAGATGTTAGGGAATCGAACTGGGTGGCCTGATCTGGAAACTGTTTGTTCAGGTCTTGACATATTGAGATGTGACGTGTTTTGTGTCCAGTCAAGCTAGACATACCTGCACGTAGTCTGCTCTTTCCTTTGTGTTGGTCGTGGTGATCGTTGAAGAGTGACCGAGTTATGCGTTCTCAAGGTTTCGCGCCGGGTGAGAGCAGTTCAACAAAATGGTGCTTCTAGCTTGGTTGTTAGAGTCACCTTTAATGCGATGCAAAGGATGGGTTCCCCGTGTCTTACATATCGGTTTGCAATCGCCCGGTCGGAAGTTCAGGAGGGCTGCTTAGTAGGCAGAGCAACACCAAAGCAGTGCCTGTCGGTGTGCCGATGGTGTGTGTCCACCAAGAGCAGTCTCGGGAGGCGAGAGGACCCGAACTCGCGATTCCGACATCGCCCTCTCCTGAGACCGGGGACAGCATTTGACATCTCAGTCACACACACACACACACACCATATCCCATATGAGTGTTCACTTCTGGCAAGAACAAAGAGAGTGCCGGGTTTTTGTTTGCATTGCATTGTCATGGAATACCTATTGACGATCTTTGTCAATCTACGCTAACCTCTTTTCCTAGTAGGTGTATACTATATATATGTATATGTATATATATATATATATATATATATATATATATATATATATATATATATATATATATATATATATATTCAAGTGTGGTTTACTAGCGACTATCGGCACTAGTATGTGGCATGCTACTCTGTGATAAGCCTCCAATGTCATCCCCAAACGCTGACACCCCCTGCTCTAACCCCATCACCACACGCGCTCCGTTCACGGAGACCCCTGGGCCTGGAGCCTGTACTGACGACATGCACACACCGTCACACTGTGGGCTTGTCAGGCTGCACATGATGATGGTGTTGCAGATTCTTCTATCACTTTGTCTGTTCGATCCAAAATAGCCCCTTCACGTGACCTGTATTGATCAGACCTCGCCACTGGATCTATTGCGATTCATCTGGAATCCAAACTCATACAAGGCCACTAGTCGAGACCAACTTAACCTTGCACTGCTGCTGTCACACTTCAACTAGCCAGTACCTCACCCATCACCGCTCGAGGTTAGCTCAACGACCAACGCCCAAAATTGACTACTCCGGAACAAAACCGTATTCGTCCCATTCGCGCCACAACGATTCTGACGTTCCACAGCGCCACCTATTGTTGTCCGGCACAACCACGACCCTGGCCTGTCGTCGCTAGGCCATAATTCTGAATAGATGATTCACCAGATAACTAACTTTGTCTTTGACCCCGGTACCATATTCCCCCCTTTCTTCTCCCCGGGCCGGGGGGCGGGGCCCCGGCCCCGCCGCTCCTGGGCCCCAGGGGCACTAGAGTGTGTTAGATATGTTCAATTCGGACGATTCCTCCGGCGGGGGGGGGGGGCGGGGGGGAGTAGTTTTTTTTTTTCTGTACTAACATCGATATCGGTTTCAAGGTGAGTTGACACCGGTAGGTGGTGCACTGGTGGGCTGGGTACCAGTAGGTGGTGTACTGCGGGGCTGGGACCAAGTAAATGGTGTTAAACCCGCCTCGTGCTGCTATATATCTCAGTGCAACATACCACCGCGCCGCGGCATAACCTATACCCAGCGAAACCAAGCGCCACCCCGTGCTGCCGTGAAGCCATAGCCAACGGAGCCGACATTTGCCGTGCCACAGCTCACAGGGCGGCGGAGCACTGACAACAAGAGTCAGGGCCAGCCGCGGCAGGAGCACACGTAGCGCTCGACTTCAGCTCCGATTCGGCCGGCAGGCGGCGCCGCAACGGCCGCGACCGGAGTGACGTCTACGGTGGCAGGTGCGGTCATGGTATGGTGTCCTGTCCAGTCATACGGCGACAGGTACGGACCTCACTACGGCGGCAGGCACGGTTACGGTATGGTGTTATGGTCCAGTCCTACGGCGGCAGATACAGTCATAGTATGGTGTCCTG
>JAOTOM010001987.1:50000-86611 GCA_034440615.1 Ashinkailepas kermadecensis | reverse complement strand
CATACCATGACCGTGCCTGCCGCCGTAGGACTGGATCAGGGCACCATACCACTGACCGTACCTGCCGCCGTAGGACTAGATCAGGGCACCATACCACGACCGTGCCTGCCGCCGTAGGACTGGATCAGGGCACCATACCATGACCGTACCTGCCGCCGTATGACTGGACCAGGACACCATACCATGACCGTACCTGCCACCGTAGGACTAGATCAGGGCACCATACCATGACCGTGCCTGCCGCCGTAGGACTGGATCAGGGCACCATACCATGACCGTACCTGCCGCCGTATGACTGGACCAGGACACCATCCCATGACCGTACCTGCCGCCGTAGGACTAGATCATGGCACCATACCATGACCGTGCCTGCCGCCGTAGGACTAGATCAGGGCACCATACCATGACCGTGCCTGCCGCCGTAGGACTGGATCAGGGCACCATACCATGACCGTACCTGCCGCCGTATGACTGGACCAGGACACCATACCATGACCGTACCTGCCGCCGTAGGACTGGATCAGGGTACCATACCATGACCGTACCTGCCGCCGTAGGAGTGGACCAGGACACCATACCATGACCGTACCTGCCGCCGCCGTATGACTGGACCAGGACACCATACCATGACCGTACCTGCCGCCGTAGGATTGGACCAGGACACCATACCATGACCGTACCTGCCGCCGTAGGACTGGACCATAACACAATACCGTGATCGTACCTGCCGCCGTTAGTGTGGTCCGTACCTGCCTCCGTAGGACTGGACCAGGACACCATACCATGTCCGTACCTGCCGCCGTAGGACTGGACCATAACACCATACCGTGACTGTACCTGCCGTCGTAGTGAGGTCCGTACCTGCCGCCGTAGGACTGGACCAGGACACCATACTACGACTGTATCTGCCGCCGTAGGACTGGACCATAACACCATACCGTAACCGTACCTGCCGCCGTAGTGAGGTCCGTACCTGTCGTCGTATGACTGGACCAGGACACCATACCATGACCGCACCTGCCACCGTAGACGTCGCTCCGGTCGCGGCCGTTGCGGCGCCGCCTGCCGGCCGAATCGGAGCTGAAGTCGAGCGCTACGTGTGCTCCTGCCGCGGCTGGACCCGACTCTTGTTGTCAGAGTGCTCCGCCGCCCTGTGAGCTGTGGCACGGCAAATGTCGGCTCCGTTGGCTATGGCTTCACGGCAGCACGGGGTGGCGCTTGGTTTCGCTGGGTATGGGTTATGCCGCGGCGCGGTGGTGCGTTGCACTGAGATATACAGCAGCACGAGGCAGGTTTAACACCATTTACTTGGTCCCAGCCCACCAGTACACCACCTACTGGTACCCAGCCCACCAGTGCACCACCTACCGGTGTCCAACTCACCTTGGATATCGATGTTAGTACGGAAAACGACGAACTTCTTCTCGCCGCATTCGCCCTGCTCGCAGAGGAAGTGCTCCGTGTGGAAGTGATGTACCAGACTCTCGTAGTCGCTGCGGCCCAGTCGACGCGCGCGGTCACACGGGGTACCCCGCAATCACACCGGGCACGGCGGGAGGGAGTGAAGGTGAGGGGAGACTAGTGTTGAAGCTATTACCGGGGTCAAAGACGAAGTTAGTTATCTAGTGAATCATCTATTCAGAATTATGGCCTAGCGACGACAGGCCAGGTAGTGGTTGTGCCGGACAACAATAGGTGGCGCTGTGGAACGTCAGAATCGTATGTGGCGCGAATGGGACGAATACGGTTCTGTTCTGGAGTAGTCGATTTTGGGCGTTGGTCGTTGAGCTAACCTCGAGCGGTGATGGGTGAGGTACTGGCTAGTTGAAGTGTGACAGCAGCAGTGCAAGGTTAAGTTGGTCTCGACTAGTAGCCTTGTATGAGTTTGGATTCCAGATGAATCGCAATAGATCCAGTGGCGAGGTCTGATCAATACAGGTCACGTGAAGGGGCTATTTTGGATCGAACAGACAAAGTGATAGAAGAATCTGCAACACCATCATCATGTGCAGCCTGACAAGCCCACAGTGTGACGGTGTGTGCATGTCGTCAGTACAGGCTCCAGGCCCAGGGGTCTCCGTGAACGGAGCGCGTGTGGTGATGGGGTTAGAGCAGGGGTGTCAGCGTTTGGGGATGACATCGGACGCTTATCACAGAGTAGCATGCCACATACTAGTGCCGATAGTCGCTAGTAAACCACACTTGAATATATATATATATATATATATATATATACATATATATAGTATACACCTACCAGGAAAAGAGGTTAGCGTAGATTGACAAAGATCGTCAATAGGTATTCCATGACAATGCAATGCAAACAAAAACCCGGCACTCTCTTTGTTCTTACCAGAAGTGAACACTCATATGGGATATGGTGTGTGTGTGTGGCTGAGATGTCAAATGCTGTCCCCGGTCTCACGAGAGGGCGATGTCGGAATCGCGAGTTCGGGTCCTCTCGCCTCCCGAGACTGCTCTTGGTGGACACACACCATCGGCACACCGACAGGCACTGCTTTGGTGTTGCTCTGCCTACTAAGCAGCCCTCCTGAACTTCCGACCGGGCGATTGCAAACCGATATGTAAGACACGGGGAACCCATCCTTTGCATCGCATTAAAGGTGACTCTAACAACCAAGCTAGAAGCACCATTTTGTTGAACTGCTCTCACCCGGCGCGAAACCTTGAGCACGCATAACTCGGTCACTCTTCAAAGATCACCACGACCAACACAAAGGAAAGAGCAGACTACGTACAGGTATGTCTAGCTTGACTGGACACAAAACACGTCACATCTCAATATGTCAAGACCTGAACAAACAGTTTCCAGATCAGGCCACCCAGTTCGATTCCCTACCATCTTGTGAAGGAACAGCAAACCAGGACAGATATTGTAATACAAAGAAAAGTGTCCACTAGGCAAAACCAAGTCTCCCCATGAGTGGCTTGGTACAGCCAGCCCAACTCCATTCACGACACTTGCAAACGAATCACTTGTGGCGGTCTGCCGGGGCTCGGCTGGCAAAAAAGGCGAGTCTACGTTAAATCGGGTCATCGGATCAGGCCGGGTCGGGTAAACAGGGTCGCTCACTCGTAGAAGAGCTGCTTGCCGGTCGTTTCACACAGGTGACAATAGAAATGTTTGCGGCGCAGATGCATGAACAGCTCGTCGTTGTCCATGTACATGCTGGAAGCCGAACACCCGGTCAAAACACGTCTGCCCGAGTCCGCACACCCCACTCAAACGGTCTGCCAGATCTCGCACGCCCCGATCGAATGGTCTGTCAGAACCTGCACATCCTGGCCAAATGGTCTGTCAGACCCTGCATGCCAGGTCAAACGGTCTGCGGGAACCCGCACACCGGGTCAAAGGGCCTGCCAGAGCCCGCACACCCCGGTGAAACGGTCTGCCGGAACTCGCACACGCCGGTCAAGACAAGCACTCAGGATTACACGTCACTGACAAAACGGCAGTATAAATTATTCGTGAAATAGGGTGGAATATACCACTTTCTGAGCACTGAATGGACATCTTTTCCAAGGACGTATCGGCATCGTGCTTGTTGATGTGTGTCTATGAGGTCTCCTTGACACGTTCCTAAGAGTATTTCGCGTATAAATAGCATACTTGTGCTCACCATTAAGGATTGATTACACAAGCATCTCGTGACACAATTCCAAACACAGAGATTATCTATGACGTGGTGTGTTAAACAATGCGATCTGTTGATAACATGGCATTGCAATCGTTATCGCTAACATAGGTATCCATATATTAGGTATCTCCAAAATTAGACTAAAAAACATGCACTGATGTGTACACTGTTGGCTCAAATGGAACTTGAAGGGCAAACGATATTTTAATTGACACGCTTCCATGGCAGGTTTCTACATCCTACTGTACTAGTTTCGACAACGAAACTAGTACTCTCACACCTAACGAAAAACATTATTTTAACACTGCAAAACGGTCGAGCAAGTGCAAAGATTCGCATCAGCAACCGAGGAGCACGTGTAGGAGATGCGCACACGGTTCATTTATCGTTTCTAACTGCATCCCGTTTACAAGCATCATGCTTATGCATGATGCTTGTACAGGTGACAATAGAAACGTTTGCGGCGCAGATGCATGAACAGCTCGTCGTTGTCCATGTACATGCTGGAAGCCGAACACCCGGTCAAAACACGTCTGCCCGAGTCCGCACACCCCACTCAAACGGTCTGCCAGATCTCGCACGCCCCGATCGAATGGTCTGTCAGAACCTGCACATCCTGGCCAAATGGTCTGTCAGACCCTGCATGCCAGGTCAAACGGTCTGCGGGAACCCGCACACCGGGTCAAAGGGCCTGCCAGAGCCCGCACACCCCGGTGAAACGGTCTGCCGGAACTCGCACACGCCGGTCAAGACAGGCACTCAGGATTACACGTCACTGACAAAACGGCAGTATAAATTATTCGTGAAATAGGGTGGAATATACCACTTTCTGAGCACTGAATGGACATCTTTTCCAAGGACGTATCGGCATCGTGCTTGTTGATGTGTGTCTATGAGGTCTCCTTGACACGTTCCTAAGAGTATTTCGCGTATAAATAGCATACTTGTGCTCACCATTAAGGATTGATTACACAAGCATCTCGTGACACAATTCCAAACACAGAGATTATCTATGACGTGGTGTGTTAAACAATGCGATCTGTTGATAACATGGCATTGCAATCGTTATCGCTAACATAGGTATCCATATATTAGGTATCTCCAAAATTAGACTAAAAAACATGCACTGATGTGTACACTGTTGGCTCAAATGGAACTTGAAGGGCAAACGATATTTTAATTGACACGCTTCCATGGCAGGTTTCTACATCCTACTGTACTAGTTTCGACAACGAAACTAGTACTCTCACACCTAACGAAAAAACATTATTTTAACACTGCAAAACGGTCGAGCAAGTGCAAAGATTCGCATCAGCAACCGAGGAGCACGTGTAGGAGATGCGCACACGGTTCATTTATCGTTTCTAACTGCATCCCGTTTACAAGCATCATGCTTATGCTCACCATAACAGACCCGGTATCGAGATAACGAACATCCCGTATCGCAATTCTAGGTCAAGCGATTTCATATGAGGTGCTATGTTATGTTAGTTAGTTATTTGGGCTTTAGGGCGCATCGACTTCATTGGTCATGTAGCGACCATGTGCTATGTTATACAATGCCAGTTTATAGCATAGGTGTTTGTATCGTTCATAGCGGTGTCCCCAACTTAGGTACCTCCCAAACACGCAAAGCAGGAACAGTGATATGTACACAATTGTCTCTAAACTGGGTATGCAGGACCTAACATATTTTCATAACATTAGTTGCATGGCGATTTCGACATCCTACTGTACTCGTTTCGACCTCTCACACCTAACGAGGTATCAGTATGTTAACACTGTGCGCACATGTCAACCGTACGACCCAGTCGCACACGAGTACTTGGCTGCACCAGCGAGTGCACAGCGAGGTCACGATGGCAAAACAGTGATCAATTATTCCTGAAATAGGGTGGTATATACCACTTACTGAACACTCAATCGACATCCCTCCCAAATAAGTATCGACATCGTGCCTTTCGGTGCGTGCCTGTGAGGTTGTCATGCCTCGTTTCTAATAGTATCCCGTTGATACGTATCATGCTTATGCTCACCATAACGGATCCGGGATTGTGATGATGAACAATTCCTAGTGAAATTCCAGGTGAAGGGATTACCTATGAAGTACTATGGTATGCAATAAACGTTTATAGTATAGATGTTTGTATCGTAATCGTTGATGTCGATATCCCCAAATTAGTTACCTCTCAAACCATGGAAAATGGGTAGTTATATGCATGCAATTGTCTCAAAACTGGGTTTCAAGGAGCAAAGTATTTTAAGCAGCATTATTTCCATGGCGATTTCGACATCCTCCCCTACTCGTTTCGACATCTCACACCTAACGACAAATCATTATTTTAACACTGTGGCAGCAGGTCAACTCCTGGGAGGTTGGTTGGATGGTTATTGGTTGGCTATTAGTTTTACGACACGTCGACCGTTGAGCCATATAGCGTCGCCAATCTTTCACGCCGATTGGTCGCGGGCGAAGAGTAGTGACAGGTGAGACTCGAACCCATAATCTTTCGATTGTGAGACGAGCATCTTACCCCTAGACCAGTCGTGCCCTCACTCCTGGGAGGCGACAGCACAGTGTTGCGGCTGCGTCTCAGGAGGCCCGTGTGGCCAAGTCAAGTCGTGCCATGCTCCCGTTCCCAGACTCACCATAGCACAACAGCAGCACTATGGCGAACAAGGCCCACTGAGTGCCTGGTGTACAAGAAAATATGCCAGTGAATGGCACCTTCACAGAATGATCCGGTTGCATTACCAAGAAAAAGAACGTCGGAGCTTACTTAGCACAAAAATGCCTGCTCAGTGACCACCGTGTGCATGTTTTCAAGATTGTCATGTCACTTTCAGTTAATAAAACTAAACGTCCATAAATTTATATAACTGCCTTGTGTGGGCTATGGCCAACAGTTCTGATGAAGAACGGTGTAAATGCGTAACTGGACGACTGATGAAATAAAGGGGATACTAAAAGAAAGAAAACTGGTTTCAGTCAAGCAACGAATAAAAAGGAACACTGAAGGTACCACACAGCTTTTTGAAATTTGCCAAGTGTCGCTGAAAGGAAATTATAATACTGAAAGCATCCATAACAGACGTTCTCCTTCCTGTGTGGGTAAAAATATCCAGTATCTGACCAGCATAGATCTAAACACCTCACAATCCAAACAAGATCCCACTGACCCACGTGCTGCTATCGCCATCTACCGGCGCCGGATAGAAGTACCGTTTCTCGCAGAATCGCAGAGCGGGTGACCGCGATGGAAGTCGTCCGGGTCGCCCTTCCGACGATGTAATGCCAGCGTATCTCGGGTGTACAGTTTGCGCTCCGAGGTGAACACCCGGCAACAGTGTCGCACACGTGGTCGGACACGCATATAGCAAACGAAATCAAACTCCATGCATTGCTGTCAAATTGTCCGCATCATCAACATCGCCTCATCATGTCCTTAATCATTTATTGGGGGAAGATATACTTGTGGATCCACCAGAAGACATTAGCTACTGAATTCAAAGTGACAGTGATAGACAAGATACATTCTTTGACAAAACCATCTAGTTGATCTTGGATATTTATGCGGATATGTTCACGAGTGGGTACCTGCTAATGAAACACACTTAACAAGAACAAGACATAATGTCTAAAAACAGACACATTGGTAGATATGAGAGGAAGGACAATTCAGCAACAATATTTTGTAAATGTATTATAGCAACGAATTCCATGTAGTTGAAGCACTACATACATAACTTAATTGAAGGTACCGACTGTGCATTTTTCAACTAAAATCTTTGTGGTTGTTGTTGGTTATTGGTTTTACGACACGTCGACCGTTGAGTCATGTAGCGTCGCCAATCTCTCACGCCGATTGGTCGCGGGCGAAGAGTAGCGACAGGTGAGACTCAAACCCACGACCTTTCGATTGTGAGACGAGCATCTTACCCCTAGACCACTCGTCCCCCCTAAAATCTTTGTGAAAGAACAGTTGGATCATTGAACAAGCAGGAACCATCGGTAAACTTGAGAACTTCACCATCTCAAATCCTGTGCTACCCTGTAACGCCAAAATGAGTCTCACAAAGTGGTTGACGAAGGGTGCATTTGGAGCTCGGATACTGTCGAAAATTGTCTGTGTCACATCCAGACTTGTGCTCGACTCGAGTTGAATCGAGAATCAACTCATGAATCAATCGTTTATGGATGAGTCGTGAGTTGAGTCGATTGTTTTCCCAAAAACATATCTTGAGTCGCGAGTTGAATCACATCTTTTTTTTTTTTAATGAGTTGAATCACGAGTCAATCATTTGAATCACAATGAGTCATTTGAGTCTTGCGACTCAAATGCAAGTTATGAACAAATGATATAAAGCATGTATCTTTGTAAATAGTATGCCATGACAAGGTAGGGAGTAAAAACACAGTATAATTATTAATGCTTAGCATTACAATTACAAGCGCAAAATGACCAATGCAGTCAACGCGCCCTAAAGCACAAATCCACCATCCACCATTACAATTACACATTATATCATAAAAATATATATATATATATATATACATATATATATATAAATATATATATATATTATATTTTATATATATATATATATATTATATGTATATATATATAAATAGTGTGCGAGCAGTGCACACAAAATCATACGGCTTATGAGTGATACCATTGAGTCGGATCTGAATCGATTCAAATTTATGTTTGAGTCATGAGTTGAATCGGATCTCTGTAGCTCTGAGTCTGAATTGAGTCGAATCAAATAATTTTGACCTGCTGTGAATCATGAGTTGAATCGGATCTCAAGATCTATGAGTCAAATGTGAGCCGATTAAAAAAATTTGAGTCGAGCACAAGTCTGGACTCACATCAAACTTTTGGATCAGATCTGCCAATTCACCATTCGAACCTCACAGGAACTGGAAAAACATCCAGATCCTGCGAGAACAAAAATTCAGACTAAATCTGCAGGATCTATGTGACATTACTAGCATTAGCAGCAATTGTGGTGAACATGTTCATACAGCACGCTCCATGTTGCTTTGAGCCATCAACGTCATGGTGCTTGATAATGGGGAGATGTAGGTGTTTTCCAGTTTAAGTTTGGATGCATATGGTTGCAATATTTTTGAGCCCAGATAAATCAAAGGAACAAATTCTTAGGCTACAATAAGCTGGTAACTATGCAAGAGCCAACATTACCAAGGTACGAAACCAGGGGTTCCGACCCCTACAACCCACCCAAGATCTCCAGCCATGGTGTCATGGTCTTCTATACGTAGTTTTGATGGTACCTTGCAAAGACACCACTCAGCCCCTTTCATCCAGCATTGAAACACACATTCATCAATCCGGGTAAGAGAGCATCAAGGTTTCCTTTGTCGGAAATGTCGTACTCGGGAGTATACCTGACCACATCCAATAACCTCCCAGTGAACATGCTGACAGCGGTCCTCGGTCAGCTAGGGAGTGGAATGTCCGCCAATGCTGACATACTACCGACACCCAGCCGACATGTAGCCGACGTCAGGCCGATGTCGGGGCGCTAGGGGCCTGCTATCGGCTGGGGAGTGAAATGTCGGACATCAGTCTGACGTCGGCTGGCCGCTATTGATATCCTTAATTGAACCAAACATATGTGACAAATTGTATTCAATGTTGTTTAAAGTTCAAATAATTATACAGATTGCAGACATAGGCTATATCGACATTGCTGTCAGGGTTCAGGACTGTCCAATGTCCACACCAGGAACCTGTTGCTGCACCAATTGCTGTACCAGCCACACCTCTGGCCTCCCACCCTGCCCAAACAAGATCTTATTGAAAGTGCCACACTGCAGTCTGGCTAATCATGAAAGGAATATTTATTGAATATGTAGTTTACATATGATAAGTTCTGAATAATAATTTCCAAGAATGAAGAATATTAGCAAGATCCTAAAGCATATTCTACACATCTAATAAAACATCAGTAGATGTGATGGAATCAAGCATATGTACTTCAGTGCACTTTCTTATCCAGGGCAAGCAATGTCTTGAACACAAAAGCAATTTCTTACACAGACCAGTAATGTTTTAACTAAACCAGTAATGTTAATTTCTTACCAGACCAGTAATAAAATAAATGTATCAATTTAACATCAAAATCACACATTTCAATATGCAAATGGTGCATATGGAACCAGCATGCTAAGCACACACCAAGCATGTGGAGTTATCTAAAATGAGATGTAAATCCAATACAATCCATTCAACAAAAATGCAAGCATTTGTCCTGTTCAAACATTCATACCACATGTATGGTGCATAAACAACAAAGTTACACCATACTTATGGTGCATCAACATTGGTGGGTGTATTTGTGAATATTCCAATATTAGGTAGCCTTCTTTCTACTAATAAACAGGCGGAAACATACCTACCTACCTACCCACTTCCTTAATAATAATTGAACCTCTATAGCATATCAACAAGAAAGCGGTGTTTGTTGTCTGAGCTGCGGCATAAACGTAACTGTTCTTCCCAACACATCCTGTTCGTGAGCCTGCCCTACCTACCCACTTCCTTAATAATAATTGAACCTCTATAGCATATCAACAAGAAAGCGGTGTTTGTTGTCTGAGCTGCGGCATAAACGTAACTGTTCTTCCCAACACATCCTGTTCGTGAGCCTGCCCTCTCTCCTGCCAGCATTTCTGCTGAACGTCACACACGAGGTGAGGTCAGCATCGACGTCACGGATTCTATCCAGTTTCTAGTACGACCCGAAAATGGCTTCGGTGTGTGTAGGTTGTGATCCAGTGCCATATGATATAATCAAACTTTGCTATAAGGACAACCAAGCGAGCCTAGACTTCCTTAGACGCCACGGAGTTCTTCCTGCCGGAGTTGTCTGCTCTAAGTGTTCCAAGGCCAGCAGGTTGCAAGAGAGTAGGCATCGGTGGGAGTGCACCGAGACGTTTCGTGTCGCCAGAAGGAAGGAGAAGAGGTGTGGGTTCGTCACAAGCGACTACAAAGGAACTTTTCTCGACGGAACCCGCCTGGAACCGTGGCAAGTTGTGTTTTATTAATATGTGGTTAGATAAAGCCGGGAACATCTCATTAAGGTATGTGAACGTTTGTAGCGTTAGCCAATCGAAGCCTCAGTTCCATGCCTATGACGTCTCATACCGTACCGACGTGCTATGACGTCATCGTTCAAATTGAAAAGTAAGCATTTACGGAGAAAACGAGTGATCGCATCTTCCGAATCACGTTCATAAACATAGTATTCCGAAAACAAAATCCTATAATTCCTAAAACACCGTTTAAGAAAAATTTACCCTTTATTCATGTACTTCACTCCCTTCTTCAGCCGATTGCTCCGAGCTGCCCGACGGAGCAGTCGAGCGGGCGGCTGGTTCCTGTAACTGGAACAGGTAACTGACCTGATAAAATGGTGCTATATAGGTGACCTGAGGTCAAATGTTGGGTCTAGCATCTGCATTGCATCATTAGTAATGTCCAAAACATCATTGATGTCCATTTTTGAGCATTTAAACACAATCACAGCGATCCATAACGATGACAAGCCAAGCCACGCCAAACCGGAAAATTTTGCCAATATGACCTCATTTGACCTTGAAGATATTGACCTAAGGTCACGAAAATTGCGCACAATAGAGTTCACTACCATGCCCAGCCACCCTGCGAATTTCGTTCTTCCAGCTTTACTAGGAGCCGAGATCTTAGGGGGGCGGAATCCGCCCCCCCCTCCAGTGCGCGTAATTCTCAGAGGCCCTCCAGGGCGCGTGTTAAGTTAGGTTAGGGTAGTTTAGTGTGGGCTAGGTTTTTTTTTTATTTTGAGAATTTTTAGAAAATAAATTGCTTGACATTTTTATAATTCTATTTTCTTCAATATTTTTTCTCTCCAAAAGTAGGTTAGGCTAGGTTAGGTTAGGTTATGTTGCATTTTTTTAAAACATTTCTTTTTATGCTATGTTACCTAACTCAAAGCACCTTTTTGGAAATATTTCCTTCACAACCTAAAAAGTAAGCAATTGCACAGAAAATAAGTGGTCCCATCATCTTAGTCACCTTCATAGACATTTTATTCCAAAGGAAAAAAAAAACCTTTTAAGACAAATTTACCACCTGACCACCTATGCAAGAAAGCATTTTTTAATGGATACTTTGCAACCATTTTTGTCTCTAAAAAATTGTCAAATAAATAACCTATACCTACTAATCTAACTTAACGTGTGTCAAGTTAGCAGCGAACAGCGAACAGCAAACAGCAGGGTGGGACTAGGGGTGCTCATATTTATTCAAAATGCTACGATATATCTGAAAACATGGTATAAGGTTAATTTCGACCCCCTGATTACGAATATCAGGTCATCTAACAAGTCACGTTTGACCTTCAAGGTCAAATTCAAGGTCAAAGGACGGGGACCCTCATAACATGCCGAATTTATTTCCGGAGATCGTCAAAAGTGGCACCATTTGATAGCTCGTGTCAAGATCTAACGTCCGTCACGGTGATCTGACCTCTGACCTTTGACCTTCAAGGTCATATTCAAGGTCAAAGGACGGGGACCCTCATAACATGCCGAATTTATTTCCGGAGATCGTCAAAAGTGGCACCATTTGATAGCTCGTGTCAAGATCTAACGTCCGTCACAGTGACCTCCAGACCTATTAACTTGGACCTTCAAGGTCACATTCAAGGTCAAAGGACGGGGACCCTCATAACATGCCGAATTTATTTCCGGAGATCGTCAAAAGTGGCACCATTTGATAGCTCGTGTCAAGATATAACGTCCGTCACGGTGATCTGACCTCTGACCTTTGACCTTCAAGGTCACATTGAAGGTCAAAGGACGAGGACCCTCATAACATGCCGAATTTATTTCCGGAGATCGTCAAAAGTGGCACCATTTGATAGCTCGTGTCAAGATCTAACGTCCGTCACAGTGATCTGACCTCTGACCTTTGACCTTCAAGGTCACATTGAAGGTCAAAGGACGGGGACCCTCATAACATGCCGAATTTATTTCCGGAAATCGTAAAAAAGAGGCACCATTTGATAGCTCGTGTCAAGATCTAACGTCCGTCACGGTGATCTGACTTCTTACCTTTGACCTTCAAGGTCACATTCAAGGTCAACGGACGGGGACCCTCATAACATGCCGAATTTATTAACGCCAAGGTTAAGTTTTTCCGGTCAGGTCACTTCAGCGGCGGTTGGTCATCGACCCCAAGAACACTTTGACACCACATTTGGGAAAATCCGGGTGTAAATTCGGGTCATTATGAGGTACCCCGTCTTTTGACCTTGAATTTGACCGCCAAGGTCAAAAGTTGTCGGACAGGTCACTTCAGCGGCGGTTGGTCATCGGCCCCAGGAACACTTTAACACCACATTTGGGAAGATGCGGGTGTAAATTCGGGTCATTTTGAGGTACCCCGTCCTTTGACCTTGAATTTGACCGCCAAGGTCAAGTTTTTCCGGTCACGTCACTTCAGCGGCGGTTGGTCATCGACCCCAGGCACACTTTGACACCACATTTGGGAAGATCCGGGTGTAAATTCGGGTGATTTTGAGGTACTCCGTCTTTTGACCTTGAATTTGACCGCCAAGGTCAAGTTTTGCCGGTCAGGTCACTTCAGCGGCGGTTGGTCATCGACCCCAAGAACACATTGACACCACATTTGGGAAGATGCGGGTGTAAATTCGGGTCATTTTGAGGTACCCCGTCCTTTGACCTTGAATTTGACCGCCAAGGTCAAATGTTGCCGGTCAGGTCACTTCAGCGGCGGTTGGTCATCGACCCCAAGAACACTTTGACACCACATTTGGGAAGATCCTGGTGTAAATTCGGGTCATTTTGAGGTACCCCGTCTTTGACCTTGAATTTGACCGCCAAGGTCAAGTTTTGCCGGTCAGGTCACTTCAGCGGCGGTTGGTCATCAGTCCCAGGAACACTTTGACAGCACATTTGGGAAGATCCGGGTGTAAATTCGGGTCATTTTGGGTACCCCGTCCTTTGACCTTGAATTTGACTATTAAAGTCAAGTTTTGCCAGTCAGGTCACTTCAGCGGCGGTTGCTCATCGGCCCCAGGAACACTTTGACACCACATTTGGGAAGATCCTGGTGTAAATTCGGGTCATTATGAGGTGCCCCTTCATTGGACCTTGAATGTGACCTTGAAGGTCAAAGGTCAGAGGTCAGATCACCGTGACGGACGTTAGATCTTGACACGAGCTATCAAATGGTGCGAATTTTGACGATCTCCGGAAATAAATTCGGCATGTTATGAGGGTCCCCGTCCTTTGACCTTGAATGTGACCTTGAAGGTCAATAGGTCAGAGGTCAGATCACCGTGACGGACGTTAGATCTTGACACAAGCTATCAAATGGTGCCACTTTTGACGATCTCCGGGAAATAAATTCGGCATGTTATGAGGGTCCCCGTCCTTTGACCTTCAATGTGACCTTGAAGGTCAAAGGTCAGAGGTCAGATCACTGTGACGGACGTTAGATCTTGACACGAGCTATCAAATGGTGCCACTTTTGACGATCTCCGGAAATAAATTCGGCATGTTATGAGGGTCCCCGTCCTTTGACCTTGAATGTGACCTTGAAGGTCAAAGGTCAGAGGTCAGATCACCGTGACGGACGTTAGATCTTGACACGAGCTATCAAATGGTGCCACTTTTGACGATCTCCGGAAATAAATTCGGCATGTTATGAGGGTCCCCGTCCTTTGAGACCTTGAATGTGACCTTGAAGGTCAAAGGTCAGAGGTCAGATCACCGTGACGGACGTTAGATCTTGACACGAGCTATCAAATGGTGCCACTTTTGACGATCTCCGGAAATAAATTCGGCATGTTATGAGGGTCCCCGTTCTTTGACCTTGAATGTGACCTTGAAGGTCATAGGTCAGAGGTCAGATCACCGTGACGGACGTTAGATCTTGACACAAGCTATCAAATGGTGCCACTTTTGACGATCTCCGGAAATAAATTCGGCATGTTATGAGGGTCTCCGTCCTTTGACCTGGAATGTGACCTTGAAGGTCAAAGGTCAGAGGTCAGATCACCGTGACGGACGTTAGATCTTGACACGAGCTATCAAATGGTGCCACTTTTGACGATCTCCGGAAATAAATTCGGCATGTTATGAGGGTCCCCGTCCTTTGACCTTGAATGTGACCTTGAAGGTCAAAGGTCAGAGGTCAGATCACCGTGACGGACGTTGGATCTTGACACGAGCTATCAAATGGTGCCACGTTTGACGATCTCCGGAAATAAATTCGGCATGTTATGAGGGTCCCCGTCCTTTGACCTTGAATGTGACCTTGAAGGTCATAGGTCAGAGGTCAGATCATCGTGACGGACGTTAGATCTTGACACGAGCTATCAAATGGTGCCACTTTTGACGATCTACGGAAATAAATTCGGCATGTTATGAGGGTCCCCGTCCTTTGACCTTGAATTTGACCTTGAATGTCAAACGTGACTTGTTAGATGACCTGATATTCGTAATCAGGGGGTCGAAATTAACCTTATACCATGTTTTCAGATATATCGTAGCATTTTGAATAAATATGAGCACCCCTAGTCCCACCCTGCTGTTTGCTGTTCGCTGTTCGCTGCTAACTTGACACACGTTCTAACTTAACCTAAGCTAGCCACAACTGATTTTGAAGAAAAGGAAACACCACTTCTTGTTCAATTTTTTTTGTTTGTAATCCAAACATTTTTCCAACTTACCACAAGACCCTAACCTGACCACCGGTAATCTTTACCTTTCGGCCGACACATACTGCCAAGGTTAGTGATTTGTAAAGAGTTGCCTATACAATGTCGCATATATTTCATGACGTCATGGCCGAAAAATTGTCTTCGGAGGATTGTTTTCCCGGTTAGGCTAGGTTAGGTTAGGTTAGATTATATTATGCTATGATACATTTTGTATATTATGCTACATTATCTTAGTCCAGGTTAGGTGGTAATCTTTGCCAACACCCGACTCCTGTGACGTCACTTCCCTGACTCCTGTGACGTCACTGTTCCCCACGGTACACCTCTTTACAAATCACTAACCTTGGCAGTATGTGTCGGCCGAAAGGTAAAGATTACCACCTGACCTAACCCCTTTGTATGCTTCATGGAGGTAACGTGTGTAAAACTTGCCTTGTGGTAGGTTACCTTAAACTGCAATAATACCGGTTCAAGTTAGGTTAAGTTAGGTTTTAATTGATATTTTACAATATTTTCTGATATCTGACGAAGAGGTAGGTAGGTAATTAGGTAGGTACTTAGGTAAGTATTTCCCAAAATCGAATTAAAATGAAAATGCTAAATTACATAGGTAGGTACCTAGATAGGTACCTACCTAGGTACCTACCTAGGTACCTACCTAGGTACCTACCTACCTACCTACCTAGATAAGTAGGTACCACCAAATCGAGATAGGACTCGATAGGCCTTGCACCAAACCAATGTTTTATTAGAATGAGTTCAAAGCAACAGCACTTCTATTGGTAGACACCTACATTCGAACTAGATTTGGAAACTTAAATAGGTCGGTAGAAGTCGTATAAACGTGAGGGTCTTAAAAACACACCATCGAGGAGCATTCATAACATCCAGAGTTCATTTAGTACCAAAGTTAATAACGTCCAAACCTCACAACGTCTAAGGATCATAACGTCTAAAATGCGAAATCAAGTCCCAAAAAAGGCCAGTGTCTCGGATAGGGTGCGCTCATAACCTCCAGAGTTCATAACGTCCAAGGATCACAGGCTCCATAACTGGCTTCAGAGGGAGCGTTCATAATATTCAAGGTTCATAACGTCCGAAGTTCATAACGCCCAAACTAGTTTCTCAGTTGTCCGCTAGAGCAGCCCGCGGAACCCTGGCGGTGAAATCGTGCGGCTGTATCTCCGCTCACTGTCAACAGGTGGCAGGAGTGTGCGGTTATTGTCGCATGGCACCTCGCAAATGTGCTGCCAAATGTCTGGTGGTTTCTTCAGGTGTGGATTCTGAAATATTCTCCAGTTCCTCCAGGGGACGAATACATTTCCTCAGAGGGTCGCCTTCGGTGTGAAATTTCGTTGAGCGGGTGCAGGGGCTGCGCACGATAATACTGAGGGGCATCTTTTTCCGAAAAGAACGCCTTTGGGTGGAAAATCCGTTCCGAAGGGGTGGGGAGAGTCTTTCCCGGTCGGAGCGGCGCCACCTTACTCTGGCGAGCGGGGGTAAAGAGTGCCGTGGGATGCTGGGTAATGTATCGCGACGTCGCTGCTTATCAGTTATCAGCTACCTGGACGGTCTCCAATACCGGAACTCTTGACTTTGACCATGAGGGGTGCGGCTCACCGACGCGCCGGGCCGGGATCGTAACAAGCGGTGGGGCATAGGTTTGAATGCATACAGTTTAGTTTAGTGAACATATAGAAAAATGGAATCGGCGATACTTTGCATTCGAATCCAAGGATATATTATTGAGGAATAAAAGCTAGGAAATGCATCTTCTTTGTGTATTCTTATTTTCCTCGAGTTATTCACAATAGATAACCTCGCGGCTTACGATAAAATACACATAAATTGTCATGTGCGTTGCAAGGAACATGAAAATACAGGAGTTACGCCCAGATAGGGAAAGCAAAGCTGGACTCATTTCGGCCGGATATGGTGAATACACGACTAGAAGCTGCTTGAAACGGTTCTGGTTCACTCTGGTAGATATTTATTGCCATGCGCGGATCCAGGCTGCAGGGTGGGACGCATATGGTGCAAAAGATACCTTCTATCTGATCGTATTTGCAAGGAATAGCCGTGCATCTATGTCGACCCCTCGTCGTTATGTCGTATTTCCGCCATTTAGCGGAAAAAATGCTGACTACATGAAATGCATCCATGCAACAACGGCTTGACGGTTATTTGAAGTACTTTTATACTCATTTTTAGAACATGACATCCCTTATTTGTTTGGTCTGGAACCTCTCCTGCCCTGTCCGCGAAGTGAAAAAAAAATATCCCGAGGTGTCTCCAAGAAACCTGCTGGCCCATTCAACGCCAAATCGACAAGTGAAAGGGCCAAAATAACACCTAATATTTTATATTTTGATTAAAATATTTGTGTGGGGTTATCTGATGCACCGAATCCAGCTGTGCCATTCTTAGAAAGAACGGATGAATGGTTAAGGAGTTATAGACTGAGGAAATTACGATAGGTCACCTAACAAGGGTGTCTATTAAGGCGCTTAGCTCAATAAAGAACAATCCGAATTGTGCAACCGTATATATCAGTGAACTCACAATAATCCACTGCATCTTTTGGCCATTTCGCAATTTTCATTTACGGGCTATTTGAAACGTGACATCGTGACCTAAGGTCACACGACCTACCTTAACTTTCGGAACAGTTACAATGTGATCTTTTTAAAAGTGAAAAACTGAAGTTCGATATTTATCTTTCGAAGCAAGTAATAAAAAACATGGTTTTGCCCCTAAAACTCTACATATCCGCTCTAAATTAGGCATGCATGGTTATTTTTGCGCCAGTGTATCATTTCCTGTTTTAATATGTCTCTAAAACGGTACATCACTAAAATATAATCCTTTCACGTTCAAGGTACGTGCTAGGATGCGAATGTTGGTTATCTGAACCTGAGTGTTATGTTGGAGAAGTATTCGAACACGTGATGTCAAAGCTTACAAAATGACAAAATTTCTACAAACTGTGGTAGTAGACGATTTATAAGTTATGCCTTGCGATTAACTACAAGGAGAGAGAAGCATCCACAACACAGCAATCACATTATGATCACCGAGAAACCATTCGCACAACCATTTATTCCATCTCGAAAATTCAAAAATATGCGAATGCAGTGAAATATCAGAAAGGGCACAAGCATCAGGTGGCGCCGTATTTGGGTGCGCAGTGCTCATTGCTGACTCTGGCTGACCGTGCTGCCTGTGAAGCAAGGCAATTTCTGAGGGTGTCGGACGCAGACAAGTTGAAAGCAAAGCTATTTTATGAGTCTGACCAGATCAACCGCATGTGTCTCGGCAAGACCGACTGTGTCACGGTGGGACAGGCTGATGGAACCAAAAGTAGAGTTCAGAAAAGGTTTGTTTTGGGAAACTTGTGCGAGATATATGGTCTATACAAGGAGAACCCTGAAAACCCTCGTACCGGCTTCTTGACCTTTGCTGCCCTTCGTCCGAAGCATTGCGTCTTGGCAGGCAGCAGTGGGACTCACTCGGTGTGGGTGTGCACTTATCAGCAAAACCCGAAACTGTTCATATCCGCTCTCGGCCTTCCCGGACTCAAAGGCCGTGACCTCCTCAATCACGCTGTATGTGGCAGGGAAAACCGTGATTGTATGATGCACAACTGTGAGGACTGCCCTGGGGAAGACGGGGTGATGAACTTTCTAAGGATTATCCTCACGGACAAATCAGGAGAAGAGAGAAAAAATGATTCAGCCCCAGATGATGACATGGATAATGAGATTAGGTACAGACAGTGGATGAGCATGCATGTGCACTCGTAGAATTAGTGTAGGCCAAATAGGAAAGCATGACATATTTGAGCCAGCAAACCGTTAAGCTAACCAGACACCACTTTGTGGCTAACAAACAAGGTCAGTACTTCACCTACGCAAAGGCTACTGCCAAGGAGGGCGAAGCGATTGTCCGGTGCGATTTCGCTGAAAATTATTCATTTGTGGTGCAGGATGTAGCTCAAGGCTTCCACTGGGATTCGTCCCTGTGTACGGGGCACCCGTTTGTAGTGTACTGGCGTGAGGACGAGGTACTGTGCCATCAGGGCTACTGCTGTATCTCTGATGGCACAAAGCACAACACCGACATGGTGCATGCGTTCCTGCAGCGGCTTATCCCAGAAATTCGGACCGCGGTACATGACCTCCACAAATATTTATTTCAGAGACGGCAGTGCTGTACAGTATGCGAATAAGCATAACTGCATCAATGTGTGTTACCTTCAGACAGATATTGGGGTGCCCTGAGAGTGGCATTTTTGTGTCGCATCTCATGGCACGAGCGCTTACGACGGTATCGGGGACACAGCCAAGAGTGCCGCCGCTCAAGAGAGCCTCAAGCGCCCGCTTAACAACCAGGTACTGACGGAGGAGGACATGTTTGAGTATCTGTCGCACAAGCTAGTCAACGGCCTCAAGTTCATAGTTGTATCAAAGCAGGAGGAAATGAACGTCACGACCCATCTCATCGAGCGCTTCTCGAAAGCCGTCACGGCGAAGGGAACACAGGGGTGTATGTGTGTGTTGTTGTGTTTGGCCAGCCTGCCACCTGTGTCACAGGGTACCACTAGTTCGCACCAGTGACCCCACAGAACCGAAATAGTTAATTAACTGTCTACCGATGCGGGGCGTGTGTTAATGGTAGCTGGGTGAAGTGAGACGAGTTAGTATGCGCTCTGATACATTTTTTTTATTGATATTATTGCAGTGACGGATCATCGGCCTGAACTGGGATTCTGACAAGGTATGGGATGATCTGCAAGATCTGTAGATCATCACATTGCATTACATTATAATACTGTACTGCAACACCTTATACTCAGTCAATGACGTTCATCTTTCGTTTCCAGAATGTGGGGTTTGAAACACCAGAAAGTTGATATTACAGTGGTTGGCGGAGTTATAATCCATTCAGTGTTGTTGGTGAAATGTGATCGTACATTTTTGATATGCTGGCATTGGTGCACAAATATATTGTATAAGATGAAAACATCTAGGATGATCTAGGATTTCACAAATCACCCTTCGTCGCTTCTGCATTTCCAAAATAGCATCGTGACTGTCTCGAAAGTCAAACTAGGTCACGTTATTTTAGGTCACAAGTTCACGGTTTCAAAAAATGCATGAACAGAAATTTAGAAATTGACATAAGACGCAGTGGATCATAATGAATTCAGCGATATGTAGCTTTGTGCAATTCGTGTTACTCTTCATTGAGTTCCAGGCCTCCAAATGGTTCGATGACCACTTAAATATGTCCGAGGCTATAACTCCTTAACCGTTGTTCGGATCTTTCTCAAAATTGCATAGCAGCAGGAATATAGTGCCAACTTACCCTATATAAGTATTATCCTTGGAATATGAAATGTAGGCTGTTATTTTGGCCCATTCACTTGTTGATTTGTTGTGGAATGGGCCACCTACTACAATTCAGAGCATTTCTGCCATTTTTGTTTAGCCCTTGACCTCACAACGAGTTAGAACACTTGTGCAACACAACACTCAATATCAGATGATTAACATTATCATCCTCTCACGTGCCTCGAACGTCAAAAGGATTGTAATTCAGTATCATGCCGTCCTAAACACACCATGACAGGCCACGATCAACTAGCACAAAAACAACCATGCATGTCTAATTTTGAACGGATATGTAGAGTTTTAAGGGAAAAACACTATTTTTATGTTTTACTTCGAAAGATAAAATATAGAACTTCATTTCTGCACTTTTTCAAATCGCAATGTGACTGTCCCGAAAGTTAAATTAGGTCATGTGACTTTTAGTCACGATGTCACGATTTCAAAGGCGAAGCGAAAATTCAGCAAGTACCAAAATATGCATCGATTGTTGTGAGTTCACCGGTATATGCTTTTGCATAATTCGGATTGTTCTTCATTGCGTTAAGGACCTCAAAAGACACCATTGCTAGGTGGCATCTCAGAAATGCCAGAGGCTATAGCTCCTTGACCATTGACCTGATCTTTCTAAAAATGGCACAGCTGGATTCAGTCCCTCAGATAACCATACGCAGTGATTTTAATCAAAATACAAAATATTGGGTGTTATGCTCTTGTCGATTTGTTGTGGATGGGCCTGCTGTAGATTCAGCCATGTCGAAACAAAAAGTTGACATTATGACACCACATGTACATGAAAGCTGTGAACAGCCACCAAGTTTCGTGGGCTACTCCTAATAACAATTGAGATTGAAAAGCATGAAGAAGGGAGTGGGACTGAATCAGCATCATACAGAATCAGGGTAAGACTATCCAAAGTATATGCTTTCGGTTAGCACAGGAGAAATATCGGAAACATTGACATTAGTGCACACTCGAAGATGGATGTGTTGAGCTGCAATGAATCTTGCGCACAGTGCATGCGATGCGTGGGATCCCCAGGAATGAAATGGAATAGTGCAGTGGACCAAGTTAATTATCACATCTGTAAATCTTACCATGTCCATCCTTGTACAGAAAACTACTGAAACATACCATCCATTATAGGTGAATGAGGCTAGATTCTCATAACATTGCCCGCTCTTTCTGAACAGCACTGGTTTTGGTGTTGCAAGTGGAAACGGCTTGCAATAATGGTGAAATATGTTTGTACGATTGCTTGTGTTATTGCTGTTGATATTGCACAGGTCTCGTGCTTACACTTACATTCCTAAATGCTCTCTCATACAGTGCATAAGTAATAAAGGTGCTCTGGTCGGAACAATTTCAGATTGATAAGTGTAAATGAAAAATTAGCACGAGTAGGCACCAACCAGGGAAGCTGTGAACAGCCATCAAGTTTCGTGGGGCTACTCATAATAACAATTGAGATTGAAAAGCATCAAGAAGGGAGTGGGACTAAATCAGCATCATACAGAATCAGGGTAAGACTATGCAAAGTATATGCTTTATAGATGAATGAGGCTAGATTCTCATAACATTGCCCGCTCTTCAGGGGGTCTGAACCATCACAGCCCACCCCGGATTTGTACCAATATGCAGTGGGCATCAGATTGTCTGTATTTTCTCTTTAGGCCCATTCCACGACAAATTGACAACACCCAATATTATATATTTGGATGAAAATATTTGTGTGGAGTTATCTCATGCGTCGAATCCAGCTGTGCTATATCTTTTTTTAGAAAGATCAGATCAACGGTCAAGGAGTTATAGCTTCGGGAATTTCTGGCATATCACCAAACAAGGGCGTCATTTGAGGTCTTTAATACAATGAGGAACAATCCGAATTGTGCAAAAATATATATCGTTGAACTCACAATAATCCACTGCATCTTTTCGCTCTTTCGGAATTTTCGGTTACGGGCCATTTGAAATCCTGATATCGTGACATAAGGTAACGTGACCTACTTTAACTATCGGGTCAGTCGCAATGCGATTTGAAAAAGCGTAGAAATGTAGTCCGATATATTATCTTTGGAAGCAAGAAAAAAAGGATTTTGGCCATAAACATCTATGTAGAGAAGTTTTGCTCCCCAGAGCTTATCAGACATTTTTCCTTTCCCCAGATGTCTAATAGTCAAACTTCCTTGGCACGTAGATAGTTAGTTCAGGACCTCGACGTTTGCGATATTTAAGACCCCGGGAGTATTAATACAATAGCTCTGAGCTTCCATCTCAGAGCTCTGATTCCAACATCTTGACAGGCACCTCAAAATCCAGCACTTTTATATTGTGCAATTAATCAACAGTCAACGGCCACAATGCTTCAGATTTTAATGGTGCAGCGTGATATACGAGTTAATACTATATCTTCATCTTGACACAGACAGGTGCAACTGCTTCACATACGATTCACACGGCCATCCCACATCTTCATACACCTCAACAGTCACATCTTCTCAGCCTCCCATCTCCCGTCACAAGTTCAGATATTCCAAGAGGCAGCAGTTACAACGGATAGTTCGGCTTACATACAGACCGGTCTTCATTCGCTCTACGACTTTCAAGTATTCAAGCGGTTACATCTCAGCAGTCACGCAACGATTTTCAATCAGTCTCACGTACCTCAGTACCGAAGTGCGGGACAGGTCTGGCCAGCCACCGGCCGCCCTGCCCCGCCGAGCTCCGACTCACAACCGCGAGGTAACATGCGATTGACTACGCCCATATCACGTGACCCAGCCCACGACACGTCAACTGCGCCGCATTCCAGGGCATCGGCCCCGGCCAGAGAACAATGGCGGACTCTGAACCCTACTGCAACGGCGGGCGCGCCGTCCCTCTGAGACATCAGAGACAGTCCACGTCAGCTCAGAGTCGCTCTGAATCTCTGACTCTGCATCTTGGCAGGCTCGCGCCGGTCCGACGTCGGACATCTGAGCTGCTGCCTCAGCAAACAATACCGACTCGGCGGCTCCGCGCTGTTCACAGACAGCCGGCAGATCGGGGCGCTGCAGCTCAACTGACATTTCACATGTCATAAGACACATGAACATTCATCCCGCAGTCATCCAATATTCCACTATATTCATAAATCATACACACATATATAGACTAGACACACGTGCATCATACATATCTGTCCCACACCTGACAACACAGACATTGGCCACGGGGTATTATATCTGTTACACCTCTGCCATTCCACACACATACACACACACTGCACTCGAGACCCGCCTAGCACATTGTCACAGTCATACTACTCATGTACTTACACCCATGCCATTTGTCACCTATACACCTTTCATCTTTCAGTCATGTACACACACACACACACACCTGCCCATTGGGTTCCAAGAATAGACTTGCTTACATACATCACCCAAGACAACTACCTTCACATCACCTCACTGACATTCATATTCACATCACATCACTCCAGACATTTCATCATCTGACGACGGCGGCGGCCGCGTCAGGGTACCGGGGTACCTTGACCGGAGGGGAGGGGTTTGGCCTCGGCGGCCGGGTATCGAGGTCACACCTGCAGCGTGTCGACCGGAAAGGGGGAGGGGAACAGGATAAGGTCCGCTGCTCGGCCCCGACCGCAGCGGCGGCTTGCCTACGTAAGCAGCCATACAGGTTGGCGCCGGGTATCGCCGGAAACTGTCGCGACATGAACTGAAAGGGTAGGCTACATTTCTGAAATTAAGATGCCCCCCACAGGAAGCTTCGCTACAACTACATATCCGTTCAAAATTAGGCATGCATGGCTATTTTTGCGCTAGTTTATCGTGGCCCGTTTTAATATTGGTTTAGAACAGTATATTACTGAAATACAAGCCTTTTGATGTTCGTGGCACGCATCCCATCACGTGCAGGTATCCCATCACGATGAGTAGTCCCATTCATCTTGAACTGCTTGAGAACAAATTTGGCGCGTACGCATCCATTGACACATGCTGCGCCTGAAATGAATCGCATTGGATCATGAGCCGTCTACGTCTGTGTACTACGGTAACAGAATTACACAATGCAATGCAATACAATAATTTGTTGCAGTACAGCATTATAATGCAATGCAATGCAATGATCTACAAATGTGCAGATCATCCCATACATTGCCAGAATCCCAGTTCAGACTGACGATCTGTCACTGCGATAATATTAATCAATACAATCTGTATCAGCGCGCACACCAACACGTCTCACTTCACCCAACTTCCATTAACACACGCCCCGCATCGGTAGGCAGTTCATGAACTATTACGGTGCTGTGGGTCACTGGTGCGAACTTGTGATACCCCTGTGTTCCTTTCACCGTGATGGCTTTCGGGAAGCGCTCGGTGAGGTGGGTCGTGACGTCCATTGCCTCCTGCTTTGATACAAATATGAATTTGATGCAGCTGGCTAGCTTGTGCGACAGATACTCAAACATGTCCTCCGCCGTCAGTATCTGGTTGTCAAGCGAGCGATTGAGGCTCTCTTGTGTTGCGGCATGCTTGGCTGTGCCCCCGATGCGGTCGCAAGCGTCCATGCCATGAGATGTGACAAAAAAGCCACTCACCGGATACACCAAAATCTGCCGGATGGTGTCATCTTTATTCGCATACTGCCGTCTGTGAAATACATATTTTTGGAGGTCAGGTATTGCGGTCCGAATTTCTGAGATACGCCGTTGCAGGAACGCATGCACCATGTCAGTTTTGTGCTTTGTGCCGTCAGAGATTCAGCAGTAGCTATGACGGCACCGTGCCTCGTCCTCACGCCAGTACACTACACACGGGTGCCCGTACACACGGACGAATCCAAGTGCAAGCCTTGAGCTACATCCTGCACAACAAATGAATAATTTTCGGTGAAATCGTACTAGGCAATAACTTCGCCCTCCTTGGCAACAGCCTTTACGTAGGGGAAGTGCTGGCCTTGTTTGTCAGCCACAAAGTGGTGTTTGATCAGCTTCACAGTTTGCGGGCTGAAATATCGCATGCTTCCCTCTTTGGTCTAAACTACTTCTGCGAGTGTACAGCGATGCGTGCTCATCCACTGTTTGTACCTAATATAATTATCCATCATCTGGAGCTAAATCACCTTTACTCTCTTCTCCTGATTTGTCCGCGAGGAGAATCTTTAGAAAGTTCATCACCCCGTCTTCACCAGGGCAGTCCTCACAGTTGTGCATCATGCAATTGTAAGGAAGATTACATCCTTTCGGCACAAAGCTTTCAATATTTTCCCATCCGACCAGGCCGCAAGACGCCCGGCCAGATCCAAGCCACCTTCTCCCTCCCCTCTCATATTGCCTTGAAACACCGCCGAACCCGATCCTCAGTACGTGTCGCGTTCAAAGGCGGCATGGAAAAAACAACAGCAGCCTGGCGCCTGGGCCAAAACAGAAGGGTGGGTCCCCGGCCAGCTGTGAGGTCGGTGGCCACGGTGAAGTCCGTGGAAATTTCCAGACATACAGACCGTCCTGACAGCCCCAGGCGGCTTCACCATACACATGGCCTAAGGGGAAAAAAGCACTCCCACCAATTAAGAGGAAGAACGCAATCCGGAGCCCTGGGAGAGGCCAAAAGAGTGGAGGAGGCGGGGCTACAGCAAGTTGAAGAAAACTGGAAGGCAGACAGAAAACGCTCTCTGTCGTACCCTCTCTCGCGTTCGATCTCGCTCTCGCTCGGAGACACTCTTACTCGGGCAGTCTCTCACTCACGGACGGAGCTCAGGCAACGTCGAGACGACCGAAGAGGCCAGCCGAACAACACAAATGTGAGTGCCATCTGTCTGCCATGCCTTCTTCCTTCTTCAAAACCGGCCTATTTTCTATCACAGCTATTTTCCCCTCAACCTGATTCATTGTTGGAAGGAGCGACCCATCTTATGGGGGAGGGGGGACAATTTGACTAAATTCGATGTGATGTGTGAGGTATGTGCGACACGGCCGGTGGCGCCGACGTCGCACGCCTAGTATAGAAGGGCAGGGCATGTAGGTATGTATGGAGAGGGAAATTGGGCAAAGAAGGCGTGTGCTAGAAACGTGTTCCGGTCCTGTTGGCGTGCAATGTAAATACATGTAAATATATTACCCTTGATGATATAAATGTTTCAGTGCATCAGCAGAGACACGGAGCAGTTGTCCAGCCTTTGACGTGCATAATTTACGGTGAAAGGAAATACTTGGGATAAAGAAAGGGGGGCATAGCCTGAAATAACGATCAGGGGTAACATGCACACATCGGATCCTCACATCCTCTTCGCAGGACCTTGGGCTGCAGTGGGTCGTACCAATGACCATTGCTCAGCCTAATATGCCGTACGTTGAAAACTGTACGCGCAACATCCGCCTTTAGGACCACCGGGCGAGAACGGATCGTGACAATGATTATCGTTCGGTCTGAGAGTAAGCACGTTGAAAACTGTGCTTGCAATATCCATGTTTTTTTCCCTCCTCGTCCAAAGCGTTTGACCCTCACATTAACCGGAGATAAAGAAGTGATATGATAGCCTAACTACCCGCCGAGGTGCAAGCTAATTAAAAAATCAAAAACTCTAGGGGCGTCATCCAGCTGTGTGTTCAGGTGGCGTAACTTTCGTGATAACCCAGATAGCATTGAGGTCGGATGCCGATGGCCGAGTCAGTGAGTCAGTGCCGAGTCAGTGCCCATGGCCGAGTCAGTGCCGACGGAGGGTCCTCCGTGGGAAAATAACGCAACTCGATGACGACAGGATACGACCCTCCCCGAACGGTAGCATAGTAAATACCTCGGCGATCAGGTGGACGGAGGGGAGGGTATTTACATCCAGAACAGAAATGGCATCCGTGCCTCGGGCGCTGAGGGGTGCGCGTCGCGTTTTTCGCTTTGACCGGGTGACCAACAGCCGACAAGTAGGTGTAGATAGTACCATGTGTACTTTCCGACACAAGGGATTCACACATGATGTTTGGATATGTGCCTGACATTAATTTGCCATATGAAGTAAATCTACATATAAGCGAGGCAGTCGACCTGCGAGCCGTCCTCCTATGGACTGAACGTTCTCGGGTAATGGTAATGAGTGTTAAAGTCAGTTTTTGGTTATTGGTTTTTACGACAGGTCGACCGTTGAGTCATGTAGCGTCGCCAATCTCTCACGCCGATTGGTCGCGGGCGAAGAGTAGCGACAGGTGAGACTCGAACCCACAACCTTTCGATTGTGAGACGAGCATCTTACCCCTAGACCACTCGTCCCCCCAAGTCAGTTTTTAACTTGTCTAGAATATTAATGTTATATATACATATATATATATATATATATAAAAAAATATATATATATATATATATATATATATATATATATGTGTGTGTGTGTGTGTGATCTACGTTTGGATGATGTCGAATTGCGAGAGGGTGCGATGAACGGACATTTCGGGGGCATTAGCTCAATTGCTCTGGTCCTTTGACTGCGAAATCCCGCTGGCCTCTGTGACCCAGGGGCGCAGATGACGGCGGGCATAGCATGCAGGTGGGATGGGCTGTTAAGGAAAGTCCGCCCCACCTTGCGTCCGTCGAGTTTGGCGTCGAACAATAGGGTAACGCAAAACATTGCACGGTCGTGAGTCCGCCCCCGTTCGCTATACGTTTGGACACGGAGCTGTATAGCGTTTCGGGGGAACGTACGGACAGATTTGGCGTGCCGTAAGCCCCGAGGCTGAAAGGGTAGGGCAGGCTAGGTTATCTAGACGGCCAGGAGACGTGCCCAACGTGGTAGGGATCCGTGCCCGCCCGTGAGCACCTTCATCTGGTCGCAAGTGTACGGCGAATAAGGCCCGGTGCGGCATCGACTGTTTTTTTTAAGTCTAGGTATGTCAGTCAAAGACACCAGAACACTTGTATAAGCCCTCGGAGCCAGTACGATGAGCCCCCCCTCCCCCTCGTGGCAGTTAAGACTTCATCCAGGCGAGGAACGCTGCCAATAATGGCGAGGCCAGCTATGATGGCAGTGGAAGGTTTACATACTCGGCCAACCTACCATCAAAAATAGAGCAATGGTCCGTCGATATATGTGTTTGTGTACCGCTGAGGGGGGGGACAAAATTTTTGGGACCAAGCATTTCATTAATTAATAAGGAGAGAATGAATGGGACGAGCGAATGTGAAGTGAATGAGGAGAATGAATGTGCTTTAGGTAGCTTTAAGGACCAGCGGAAGCCGTTTGGGGCTTATCACAGGCACCTATTTCGTGCGGTACATTGTATAAAATTATATTACTATTAGCATCCAAAAGTCCCAACTCGGGACAAGTCATTCAAACCACGGACAAATTTCATACTCACTAATTTTCTAAATACAACGTATTCTTTCTAATTTGGCTAGAAGCACTCATTTACCTATATGGTGTTCCCAAAACTTTGACCTCGCACACACATACATTCTTGTTAGGGACGGTGGCTCGAACAACATCAAGCCAGCTGGGTTTTGGGGAATGTGTGATGGAGATGGCGAGGAAACGCAGCACACCACACTCACAGGCATAGCAGTTCAGTCTTAATTACCCCAGTCTAAGTCTAGAGTCAGCCCATGTTCAGCCGTGTTAAAGTGCAGTCTTAGTTAAAATAAAGCCCCAATAGTTAGATTAGCCCCTAATCAATCAGATCAGTTTCAGTTCAGGCTAGGTTAGCATTTACTTTAACACACAACTTTTCACACACTTTGCATTCCATTTCACACACCCATTTACTTTAACACACAACAACACAACACACCAACACATCCCCACACCCGCCAAACCACCGAAACCACCACCCCACACCGCACCGACGGCAGAGCCGCCACCCCTACACAATCACGGTTTTCAGTGTGTCACATACACATATATGCCAAATACAGCGTGATCGAGGACGTTACGGTATTTGAGACCGGGAAGGCCTAGAGCGGATATGAGCAGTTTTGAGTTTTGATGATAAGTGCACATGCACACCGACTGCGCCCTACTGCTGCCTGACAAGACTCAATGCTTCGGATGAAGGGCAGCAAAGGTTAAGAAGCCGATGCGAGGGTTTTCAGAGTTTTGCTTATATATATTATATATCTCACACAAATTGTCCAAAGCAAGCCATTTCTGAACGCTACTTTTGGTTCCATCAACATGTCGCACCGTGACACGGTCGGCCTTGCCGAGACACATTCGGCTGATCTGATCCGACTCATAAAATAGTTTTACTTTCGCGTTGACTGTGTCCGACACCGTCGGAAATCTTCTCGCTTCACAGGCAGCATGTTCAGCGAGAGTCAGCAGTGACCACTGGGCACCCAAACACCCCTTGTTTGTGCCCTTCCTGACATTTCACTACATTCGTGGATTTTTATTTTCGCGATGTAATAAATGGTTGTGGAAATGGTTTCTCGGTTATCGGAATGTGATTGCTATCTTGTGGATGCTTCTCTCTCCTCGTAATTCATGGTAAGGTATAACTCATAAATCATCTACTACCACAATTTGGAGACATTTCTGCCATTTTGTTTAAACCCTTGACCTCACGAGTTATAACACTTGTCCAACACAGCATTCAAGATCAGATGACTAACATTATCATTCCATCACGTGTCTCGAACGCCAAAAGCCTTGTATTTCAGCAATATACCGTTCTAAATACATATTCATATAGGTCACGATAAACTAGCGCAAAAACAACCATGCATGCCTAATTTTGAACGGATATGTAGAGTTTTAAGAGCAAAGCCCTATTTTTACCTTTTTGCTTCGAAAGATTCTATCGAACTTTTTTTAAATAGCCAAAAGATGCAGTGGGTCAGTTTGAATTCACCGATATATACTTTTGCACAACTCAGATTGTCCTTCATTGAGTTAACACGCACACTGGAGAGGAGGGGGGGGCGAAATCCGCCTACCCCTCTAGCTTTTCGTAGATAACTCCAGATTTTACCGGTCGATATACGATATTTTTCGCGTACCTGCTTATAAATGTCCGGCGCGTCGTTTAAAGTAAGAAAAGCGGAAATATGTGGAAAACGTTCGAGTTAGAGGCCATTAAAGTCAAAACATTTCGTAGTGCCAGACCACAAAATCGGCGCTGATGCGTTTCCCGTATATTGGCAAAAGGGAAGTGTTCTTGGCAACACTAGCGACTTGTTTGATGTATATTATTATGCTATGTAGTTTCAAGGTCATGACAGGTCACCGAGGTCAAGTCAGGTCAAGTTCATGACAGGTTAATAGAACCAAACTTGGTCAACTGGAATGCTGTCATAATTGCAAATGACTGTCATGATACTGGTGCCACTTTGCATGTTACTCCCTACATATCCTGAAAACTACCGTGTGTCATTGTGTACCTAAGCGTTTCCATACTTTATTCATGTACTTCACTCCTTTCTTCGCGAAGCCGATTGCGCCGAGCCGCCCGACGGAGCAGTCGGGCGGGCGACCCGGTTCCGGTAACTGGAACAGGTAACTGACCTGATAAAGTGCTGCTATATAGGTGACCTGAGGTCAAATACCGTGTCTAGCATCTGTATTGCATCATTAGTAATGTCCGAAACATCACTGATACCCATTTTGGAGCATTTAAACACAATCACAGCGATCCATAACAATGACATGCCAAGCCACGCAAAACAAGAAAATTTTGACATATGTGACCTCATTTGACCTTGAAGATATTAGCCTAAGGTCATGAAATTTGTACACAATAGAGTTCACTACCGTACCCATCTACCCTGATAATTTCGTTACACCAGGTTTAATAGGAGCCGATATCTTAGTGGGGGAGGGGGGAGGGCGGAATCCACCCCCCTCCAGTGCGCGTAATTTTCAGAGGCCCTCTAGGGCGCGTATTAAAGACCTGAAAAGGCACCCTTGTTAGGTGACATTTAAAAAATGCCCGAGGCTATAAAATGCCTTCTCCATCGCCGAGGTGTGCGATGGAGAAGGCAGGCTTCAGCATGGGATGGTGTGGAGGGAACGATTATTTGCACATCACGCCACGTTTGCCACTGTCACCTGTTAACAGAAAACGGAGACACAGCCACACGATTTCACCACCAGTGCTTCGCTTGCTCCTTCAGCGGACAACTGAGGAACTATTTTTGCACGTTATGAACTTTGAACATTATGAATTTTGGACGCCATGAACGCTCCCTCTGAAGCCAGTTTTGGACGTTGTGGTCCTTGGACGTTATGAACCCTGGACTTTATGAACGCACCCTATCCGATACATTTTTGACTTTTTTGGACTAGATTTCGCTTTTTGGACGCTATTATCCTTGGACGTCGTGAGCTTTTGACGTTATAAACTTTGGTACTAAATAAACCCTGGATGTTATGATATTGTCCCTCACATAACCGTTCGACAGACACCATCTGTCGAATGGTGTCTGTCGCAGACATGGCCGATATCGGCAACCGCTGGCTCGATCTTCATGAAACCTACACCAAACGATCGACCGTGTTCCAGAGACGTGCGGATTGGACTTTTGTGACCTTGGGTCCGGTCAAAGGTTACCAAATCGCCTAAAAACAAAAATATTGGCTTACAGACATGGCCGATCTCGGCAACCGCTGGCTCCATCTTCATGAAACCTTCACCAAACGATCGGCCGTGTGCCAGAGGCGTGTGGTTTGGACTTTCGTGACATTGCATCAGGTCAAAGGTCACCAAATCGCCGAAAAAAAAACATTTTTCTTCTTCTTCTCACAGACATGGCCAATCTCGGCAACCGCTGGCTTGATCTTCATGAAATCTTCACCAAACGATCGGCCGTGTGCCAGAGGCGCGCGCTCTGGGCTTTCGTGACATTGGGTCAGGTCAAAGGTCACCAAATCGCCGAAAACCAAAAATTTTGGCTTACGGACATGGCCGATCTCGGCAACCGCTGGCTCCATCTTCATGAAACCTTCACCAAACGATCGGCCGTGTGCCAGAGGCGTGTGGTTTATACTTTCTTGGCCTTGGTTAAGATGACAATTCATGTAATGCAAGACAAAATATAACTATATTTCTTTCGAAAAAATAATGCTTATTAGAAACGAATGGAATAATTCTGCCAGAATGTGAGGAATTACTTGTAATGAAGTAATGTAATGGTATTCAACTGGTACTGTGGTATCCAACTGGTACTGTGGTATCCAACTCGTACTGTAGTATCCAACTGGTACTGTGGTACCGTTAGTTGGGCGAGCAGACGACTGATGCACCGGCCACTTGCCGCGAGGTGAAGAGAAGACCGAGAAAGTCTGACGACCTGACATTAGTATGTGGCGACCCACAGCCGTTGTCGATCCATCACCACGTTTGGTGACCGGACCCAGGGTCACCACAGCTGTCAACGCGACGTTGGACTGCCGGCGTCACTACTAGTCTTCTACCGGCTTGCCGATACCTCAACGAGAAAACCGTGAGGTCAGGCTACCTGAAATCCTTTTCAAATTCCCCTCCGATTTTGACAACCAATAGGGCTGTATCATAAAGTCGTACAATATCGCCGTATGTTTTCTGTTTGTTATGTGTGCTAATCGATGATGAGATGGGAACACAAACGGAATAAGTTGTGGAGAAACAAAACGCAGCTGTGATGGCAAACATGGAAACAAAACGAGGCTAGGATGGCCCAAATAAAACTGCAAATGGAGATGTTGAAATCAATGTTCATGAACTCAACGCATGCGAACCTGATGTCCTTTGTGACACTATGCTGTTTGTTGGTGTTGTGCGTGTGTCGCATGTGTGGATGCGGACCGTGGTTATAGCACCACGGATGCGCGACCCACTCCCGTCTGTTCGCCCCGACAGAGCCAGTCGCGTGAGAGCAAGGCTCTAGACAACAGCGTGTCTAGCCAGGCCGTGTATAGCGAATACAGAGAGACCGTGATCGAGGATGAGGATCGAGTGTGCGCTACCACAGTTGGTAGAATGTATATGGCAGTCAAAATCGTTTCCCATTCACCTGGCCTTCACGTCCACATCCACTTAACGATCTCTGTTCCCCGGAACCCAGGACAACCTTCGACCTCCCCGCCCCTTCCGCCTGGTGAAGACGAGCTGACATCCGATCGGCAGGTCAGCGCGTGCCTGACCGGATCATCGAGCTGGATGAGTCGGTCCAGCTCACTTCATCACGGGCTACAGATAGCTCATGATGGCAAACATGTGCTTGCTTATCATGACTGGATGGAGTGTCTGATCACTTGGACTGGTCAACCAACTCTCGGACGTCCTGCATAGGAGGACTAAGACGTCACCTGGTGATGGCGCGAGGGTCACCCCTCCCGGAGAAGACACCTCGCAATGCTTGTTGTGCGCGTGTCTCGAGACCTCTTTCCACATTACGTTACCGTTACCGGTAACGTTACGACGTAATGAATATATAACGTGGAGTGAGCCGAAGTTGAGCTGTAAGATGTTGGGCGGTTGTGCGTCACTAATGTCTGTAAATACTTTAAGATACGAATCTTACAAAACTACGCGTCGTCGTATGCTTCAGTTGCTGTTGAAACAGTTGTATAACAAGCTGTTGCTGTTTGGTTAGCTATCACCCAGGCCAATACAAGGACAGTAAGGGCTGTTCGACTTTCAACCAGTTATCGTACAAGCGAAGCGAATACCAGACTAGACTGCCATGCGATGTTTGACGATCTATAAGCCAAAAAAGTTGTATTTTTCGGCGATTTGGTGACCTTGGACCTGACCCAATGTCACGAAAGTACAAACCACACGCCTCTGGCACTCGGCAGATCGATCGGTGAGGGGTTCATTAAGATCGAGCCAGCGGTTGCCGAGATCGGCCATGTCTGTAAGCCAATAATTGTGTTTTCGGTGATTTGGTGACCTTTGACTTGACCCAAGATCACAAGAGTCCAAACCGCACGCCTCTGGAACACGGTCGATCGTTTGGTGTAGGTTTCATGGAGATCGAGCCAGCGGTTGCCGGGATCGGCCATGTCTGCAAGATGGTGTGTGTCGAACGGTGTATGTGAGATGGTGTCTGTTTTTTAGACCATCCCGTATTAACATCCAGGAAGGGTAGCATCAGTTAGCATCCAAAAATAACATCCAAAGCAAACAAGTCCAATTACAAAAAGTCTAAGAACCACAAAGTCCAAGTATTATAACCTCCAAAAGTTCAAAGTTAATAAAATCCCAAACCATAACATACAATGATTCTAAAAGCCCAACATTAAAAGTTCAAGACCGTAACATCCAAGAATCGAAAATCGAAAAGTTCAAACAATGGTGCATACTTTCTCCGCTAGGCAAATATTGCATTAGTACTGAATGCTTGGTGAATGCATCTAAAGTGACCGTCGGATGTGGTGGCGGCATTTTTCGCTGTTGTACAGTTGGATCTGGCTAATGTGACCGTGAAGAGCTTGAGACTGGAAATCTTGGTTGGCAAAAGTGAAAGGGAAATACGAAGCAACTGTGACTGTTGTGGATGTTTATTAGGTCTTGGCCTTGTCGATTGTTGCTTCGGGTACGTACATCAGTACCTACATTGTGCTCTGATTACGTAGGTACCTACCTTCATTGTGTCCTGATGTTCCGAACATTACGTAGGTACCTACGCAGGTGCTAGGCCCATAAGGCTGTGGCGTCCGTGAATGGAACAATGGCGTCATAGATGTCGCTAGGTCAGGTACCTACTAATGCAGTTCGGGATTGCAGTTGGTAGATAATACGTACTGAAAGTTAGCAGATTTTCACAAAGTGTATTTCACACCCAAACTAATGCATGCAGCCTCATGAAACGCATACCAATGACATTCACAGGGACACATCTACCTACATGCGGATTTTCGCAACTATATGCTCAAAAACATGCAAGAAAACAACTTTCAGCAATTTAGTACCAGTACCACACAAGTTGCTGAAAGTCTTCTTCGACCCTTAAATATGCTCCAAACCCAATCAAAGGTACACCATTTTACTCGTAACGATATTACGTCCATTGGGACTTTCGTGACCCGGGGTCAAGTCAAAGTTCACCAAATTGTACGCTTCCGAAAAAAAATAGAGTACAATCCCCTTGCCACGATGCGTTCCGCCAGCCCTGCGCGACTGTATTTATGGCAGAATGTGAAAGGCGCAGAATGTCCAGCGCATTCCCAGGCAACATTTTGGCCGGGCCCCGACTGAGCACGGTGCGCGACTGGCCGAACCAACAGGGGCCCAGCACGGCCCCTGCCGACAAAACCTGGAAAGTTAGCTCAGTGGATTGAACACCCTTGAATACATGACTGAGGTGCGCCACATTGCCAGAGGTTTCGTCGTTGACGACTCAGATGATGAGTTAGAATCACCATCCAGAAATGTCACAATATCTTATGGTTACATATTTATAAAGTAATTGTATGCCAATTACATAGTTGTATTACGGTTGTGTAAACACCCATTGAGTACCCACGTGCAGAGGCGCAGACAAGGGGGACGTGGGCCCGCGCCCTTTAGCAACAAAAAATATATTCGATAAAACGATAAATTCTTATATTTTCACCACGCGAAACCCTAAATTATCGGAGCTATTTGCGCGCCAAGAGCTTTTCTTCTTCTTAACATTTGTTTTCGTCGGGCCCACCCTTAGGAAAATCTTAACTGCGCCACCACTTATCAGGACGATTATGCGATGAGACTTCAAGAGCTTCGGGTTCCGGCATCAGCGTAGATTCCGTGCAGGAAAAATATCACATGTGATTCAGATAGATCAACATGCGACACAGGGAGATGTTGATTGAAGATCTGGTATGCAGAGGTGCACAAAACGTC